>JAOPHQ010005445.1:50000-161492 GCA_030340625.1 Merluccius polli
CCATCAGAGGAGTGTGCTGCGCTCTCTTTCATTGATGTCGGCCAGCCAGCACGCTGATGCTGATAGGAGGAGAAGAGAGGGGGGCGCAGAACAGAACAGGGACACGTGAAGGCTTTGATTTCCTACGGCTTCTATGCTCACTAGAATGCTAAGCAGGTTGCATTTGTTAAGACTGTCCGCTGCAGTTGCCAGTGAACCAGTAGAAGCACACGTGCATGCAGCAGTACACCTGGAGTGTCCCATTAGGTCTTTAGACAGGGTAGGGGAAGGGGTAAATAGGCAGGGCTTAATAGCCAATCACTGTAGCTGTGGTGTTGTTGGTATTTACATCTACAGCCATTAAGCGTCCCAGTAGCATCGCAGTATGTGCAGAACCGCTCCCACCTGCCTCTTGTCTGGGTGTGTGTGTGTTGTTTATGTTTCTGCATGTCAGTCAAATGTCAAAGGGGAAGCTGCTTATTGGCATTTCTGCAGAACTCCATTAGAGGAAGGAGGAGAGGGAAGAGAAGGGAATGGATGTCACCCCCCCCCCCCCTGCCAACACGGGAGAGGGGAGTGACAGTGGGGGGCACTGTCACTCCCCTCTTCCGTGTTGGCAGGGGAGCGACTAAAAACCATTACATTTGCTACAGAGCCTCTCTATGTCACTGTATGCTTCCTGAAACAAACACGCTATTATCATGGTATGTCCTGATTGGCTTTGGGTGCCATCAGTTTTCAACATTAGCCAATCCCAAGCCAGCATTGTCCATGTTTGTATGTGTGTGTGTATGCGTGTGTGTTACACTCCTTTGTAAAAACAAAACAAAAGAGATAACAGCACCATCTGGTATGTAGTCATGCGTGTTAGTCCTCTTTCAACTTGGCTCGTCATTTCAGGGTTGGTCGTAACGTGTTCTCTTGGCCTACGAGCGAAAGGAGACCATTTAAAAATTAATTATTATATGACAAAATATCTGAAAAACTTGAGTGTGTTGGCTGATCTCAAGAGAATCATTTTGTGATCTAGTTTAGATGGGTAGTTTAAAGACACTAACCAGGTTATGTTGTAATATATCTGCATGTGATACGTGAGTGTGGTAGCTAGCTAGATCTTTTTTTTCAAGAAAAGCAAGAAAAAACCGACAAACAAAATCCAACAGAAAACGCTTCTCTTCTCTCTTCTTTTATTTGTTTTGTATGTACCTTATTTTCCTCCTTTCTAAGTGTCTTGAATATGTCACCTTGTGTTTTATGAATGTTTTTAATTTATTTGTGGTTTGCCAAAATGAAGATTTTTGAAGCATGTCGCAGAAATTGTCACAGATAATGAGGAGCAGAAAATGAAAATGAAAAAATACAGAAGGAAACAAAACTATGAATGATAGCCCAGGTGTTAGTATGCTGGAGGGGAGGTGTGTCCACATTTCGGGGACTACACATAGACAAAACTTTCTATTAAGGTTTCTCTCTATTGAATATGGAAAGCAACACATAATAGATACATAAGAGAAGAAGAGTCAGATTGTTCCAGAGATATATCCTAGTCCCTTGAATGATGTCAGCACCCTCCCTTGGGCTTAAGCTGCGGTGTTACCCACCCCTTACTGGTCACATGATTTCAGGCCCAGTAGAACCTCTGTGTTGCTTTAATTACACACACAGGGGTCTGACCTGTGACCTGTTTTATCGGTGGGTCAACTCACTTCTCATCACCCCCCACACCCCCAACAACAACACAAAAGGTTTTGGACAAGACCAAGGTTCATGGATTTAAAAAAAAAAGGAGAAAGGTCGTTGCAAGACCAAACAGGAATGTGCAATAAAAGCTACAGCTTATTCAAACCCTGCAGATTTGGAAGTTGTGGTTTTTATTTTTACATTGCAGACACTGAATGTCACACATCTAGGTACCTATAGGCCTATCTCTATCTCTATAAGATGTCTAAGCTGGGACACACTGTTCCTGTGTTCCTGTCACCCCTGACATTGTAACTGGTGCGTGTGTGTGTCCGGTTTATTATTGTGTGTGCGTGCGTTTCAGGAAGTAAATGGATGCCAAAGAGCCAGTGTTAGTGTAGTAGCAATTGCAAGACATAAAGGATGTCTACATTCAACGCCGAACCAAACAAACATTTGAAGAGTAGCATTGTCAAGGTAGACTGCCTCTTTCTTTTTCTCTCTCTCGCTCCCCCACTCTCTATGGCAAGCCAGCTTTTAATGGTCTTAGTGTCACTAGTGACTAGTCGTAATTACATTTTAGATATCTCAAATTGATGTATGACTAGCCATTATACACATTCTAGATATGTGGTGTTACACATATCAAAAACATACTTTAAGATATCTAATTCTATTATGACTAGTAAAAATTAAAATCTTACTAGTTAGAATGTAATTGTTACTAGTACGAATAAAATCCTTACTAGTGAGAACATAATTATTACTAGTAAAAATGTAATTCTGCCGAGCGACACTAAGACCATTTAAAGCTAAAACAGCTTGCCATAACTCTCTCTTTCTCTCTCTCTCTCTCTCTCTCTCTCTCTCTCTCTCTCTCTCTCTCTCTCGTAAGAATTAAAGGATAGATATGTTAAAGTCCCATTCTTACTAGTAATTGAATTGAATTATTACTAGTAGGAATTGGGTCCGTGTACCATTCGTTCTTTTGAATTTCAATTAAGAACGGAAGACAATGACATGGGAAAACAGTCTGTTATTTCATTATCCCATTTTAGTGTCAAACAAAAAAACAAATTTCGACCTCTATTTCCAGTATCTAATTTAATGTTCATGTTAAATATACAACATTCAAAAAACAGTCTCGGTGCTGAGACTTAATTTTAATTTTGATATTTTATTCTCTCTGGTTTAGTAGCAGCTATGCAAGCGATCAGTTTGAAAATATGTTCAACAAAAATACCTAAAAACTTACCTGAAAAATTATTGCTATTTTGGTCAGGGTACTAAAGTATAATCCGTTTTTGTTTTTCTGTCAAAACCAAAATACGAAAAAACGGAAACAGTGCCCTCTTTTCCTTTTTTCGTTTTAAACCAAACACGGAAAAACGGTTTTTGCTCTCAGCGTCAAAAAACGAAAAAAACAAAATCAAATAACGACCCAAATTTGGTTTTTGCAAATTCCTTGTTTTGTTTTTTGGTTGTCATTTATTAATATGACGGCGGACAGACCGGAAGCGGAAGTGACCTGTAGCAACTTCAAAATAAAAGTAGCGTGCTAACTTATTATCATGCATAATAAAGTTTAAAAAAAAACGTATTATCATACACTATTATAGGCAGTGTTGTGCTAGTTACTGAAAAATAGTAACTAGTTACAGTTACTACTTACTTTGTAAAAAAGTTTTAAAAAAGTGACTCAGTTAGTAACTCAGCGCGCAATAGTAACACACCGCGGACCTACAACCGGCGGGGGAGGGGGGGGGGGGGGTGCGCGCAATAGTAACACACCACGGACCTATGACCGGCGGGGGTGTCTCAAAAAGGAGGACAAATACGCGTCTGGCTTGATGCTGCACCGGACGCCAGACAGGGCATTGAAAAACCGGACAGTCCGGCTTTATTGATCGGGAACTGTGTGCCGTTGTAAAACCTCACCAAAAGGAACTGAGTAACGCAGCGTTTGGTAACGGGAACGGAGTTACTGAATTTTAAAAAACAACGCGTTACCTTACGCGTTACTGAAAAAAGTAACGGCGTTACTAATAACCGTTACTACCCAACACTGATTATAGGCTACCGCTCTCTTTCTACACCCATGTATGGTTCACATTTATTTTAGTAAAGTGAAACTATAACAGCTGGTTGTTTGGGAAAACGTGATACATAATTATTATTATTTTAGCTGAGTGTGTGAATGCACATTGTGGAAAACTTTTACCTGAATTACATTCCCTGTCTAAACAAAGAGCATCTATAAAGTCACCAGCAGAGTTCCCCATCACGCACAGTCAAGACTGACATGGTGAAATATGTAAAGTAAATCATGTGTAAATACAGCGCATCAAAAAAGTATTCAGAGCCCTTCATTTATTCCACATTTTGTTGTGTTATAGACTTAATTTAAATCAATAGTATAGCATTAATACTTTTTTCTAATAAATCAAAACACAATAACCCTTGTCTTGTGAAAATGTAGGAGAATTAAAAAACGTAATCATTAGATTTACATAAGAACTGATAAAGTAGCTAATTTATTGTTTTTTAGCTGCATATCCTTTGCATGTCATGATTTCCTTGTGTGACACATTCACATCAATCGGATATAAAATAACTTAGGCAGCTGACAACCCAGTACTGTGGAATTACAGTTGCCTGATGGCCAAATCAGACATATACCGTGTATATGTCTGATGGCTGACGGCTTACGTCAGTGTAAGTAGGCTCTTCTTGATTGTGCGTGATGGGGAACTCTGCTGGTGACTTTATAGATGCTCTATGTTTAGGCAGGGAATGTAATTCGGGTAAAAGTTTTCCACAATGTGCATTCACACACTCAGCTAAAATAATAATAATTATGTATCACATTCTCCCTAACAACCAGCTGTTATAGTTTCACTTGACTAAAATAAATGTGAACGATACATGGGTGTAGAAAGAAAACGGTAGCCTATAATAGCGTATGATAATAAGGTTTTTTTAAAGTTTTTTTTAAACTTTATTAGGCTATGCATGATAGCCAGTTAGCACACTACTTTTATTTTGAAGTTGCTACAGGTCACTTCCGCTTCCGGTCTGTCCGCCCTCATATTAATAAATGAAAACCAAAAAACGAAAAAAGTAATTTGCAAAAACCAAATTTGGGTCGTTATTTGATTTTGTTTTTTTTCGTTTTTTCGTTTTTTGACGCTGAGAGCAAAAAACGTTTTTCCATGTTTGGTTTAAAACGAAAAAAGGAAAAGAGGGCACTTTTTCTGTTTTTTCGTATTTTGGTTTTGACAGAAAAACGGATTATACTTTAGTACCCTGACCTATTTTGTGGACAAACATGTCCTCTTCTTTTATAGAGACGCGTTTATTTTCGCGCCTAAGAAAGTAATTGTTGGACCATCAGTGACGAGAACAGTTAAACAACAGGTAGGCGATAAACTCCTTTGTTGACAGTGACCAGAATTCACACGCAGCGCGCTAAGCGCAGCATAACTTCCGGAGCACAGAAACCCGAGAATAAAATATCAAAATCAAAATAGGAACGAGACTGTTCTTTGATTGTTGTATATTTGAAATAAACCTTAAATTAGATATTGGAAATAGAGGTCGAAATAAGTTTTTTTGTTTGACACTAAAACGGAATAATGAAATAACAAACTGTTTTCCCATTTTATTGTTTGTCCTTCTTAATTGAAATTCAAAAGACCGAATGGTACATGGACCGAATTGAATTCCTACTAGTAAGAATTCAATTCTGCAGAGCGACACTAAGACCATTAAAAGCTAAAATGGCTTGCCAATAACTCTCTATCTCTCCTCTCTCTCTACTGAACCAAACCATACCCTTAAAACTGACTCACCCAAAACTGACTCACCCAAAACACACACGCACATACACATGCACAGACAAGGAGGATAACTAGGAGAAGATGACATCTTTCCCAGAAGTCCATTTTTTATAAAAAGCAAAAAACACAATGCAAAGCACAGATAATGCTTAAACAAACGAAGACAAAAACAAACAAACAAACAGAAACAAAGCAGCACAACCTTAATGATGCAAGAGCAAGAATTTCAACTACAAATCTAATCCAGAAACAACGCAGCACGACCTTAATGATGCCAGCAAGAACACAAATCTAATGACCTCACAGTATGTATGTCTGTGATGTCTGTTTGGACACAAACTGGATTTGTGGTTTGTATTGTTGATCAGGAGAACAGTACACTGAGGCCAGGTATGCCTCTGGGAATATATTACATTAATTAGATCACGTAATTTGTGACTTTACCCATATTTGTCTCTCTAACACACAGACAAGGCTGAGATCCAGAATGAATCATCAATGTCAAGGATGTTTGCACACTGTATGTATCACATGCACACAATAAATATATAGGAACCTTTTTTGCTTTGCAGGGTGGAGTGGGATGAGGAGGGGGGGTGGGGGGGGGGGTTGGCTTGATGCAATGAGATATTTCAAGCAGAACATAGATGGGAATTTTATTTATTTATTATTCTATGGATATTTATTATTCTATAGACGCCATGCATAATGCATTTGAGACTGATTTTCCAATGCCTCACCATGCCATTAAATTATGCATTTGTTTTCTCTTTCTGAGATCCATGGAGCAGGAGAGGGGCTCTGTGTAGAGGTGTGAGGGGTAAGTGGGGTATGAACCTGTGCGTTTGTGTGTGTGCGTAAGAATGGGTTTTCCACTCATCTCTCATTTCTTAAAGTGTGGTGTGTTGTTATGTAAGCGTTGGCACCATGCTGGCTCGAGGGATAGATAAGCTATTATACTCTCTCTCTCTCTCTCTCTCTCTCTCTCTCTCTCTCTCGTACACATGTGTGAGTGTTTGGAGCGGGTGGCTCGAGTGAGCGATCTCTGGAGTGAGTGAATTCTCTCTCTCTTTTCTATCTTGTTAATGTTGTGGTGAAGTTATTTGCCTATTTATGTGTGTAGCTACAGTGGTTCATTGGGTAATGTGTGTTTCAGTGGAGTCAACCAGTGATCGCTGGTTGGCATTAGGTATAGGTAACAAATTCCTCCGGGTGCCTTCGAGTGCACCGTTGTATGACGTAGCGCGTTTTGATTGATTGGATGTGTGTGCTTAGTAGCAATTTTCTTCTACCTAATTAATAAAATGCAGTACTTAAATGTTAAAAGTAATAACAAATAACAAATGTAAAAAAATATGCCCATCTTCATTTACTTTACTGAAGTCTCTGTTTTCCAATCTTGCTCAGTTGCGTCCTGTAGGGGCAACTCTGGCATTAGAGGGGTATCTTCCTCAGGTGGGGGCATGGCTAGGTCTTGACTCTGTTGCAGGATTTGGCTTCTCCGACATCTAGCCAATGCTGGAACTACTTCACCGTATGGCTTCAGACGGTCATTATCTTCCCATGCTTGGGACCTTGAATCTCATAGAGCACTGGCCCATGACCTGCAGCAACAATGAAAGGGCATTTTCATGGGGGTTGCAGCTTGGGGCTTCTTCTTGGTGCTATACCGTACATACAGCAAATCCCCAAAACTGTAAGGTCTCTCTCCAGTTCGAACATCATAGGTTTCATTCAGAGGTGATCTCTCGCTTGTTTAGTCTAGAAATCTGGCACTCCCATCCTGGCAGACTTCAACACCGCTGTGCCAGACCATACATCTTGCGGTTGGTGGACCTCCTTTCCAAGCATCTATTAGGGGTGAAACCAGTGACTGCATGATGGGAACTGCAGTACATTTCATTGAGTAGGGGTAGCTGCAAATCCCAATTTCTTTGGTTTCCATCCACATAGCAGTGGATCATCTGGAGCGAAGTCCCGTTGGAAGCAGGGTGATATGGTGTGGTCTGCATCTTTGCGATTTGCAGGAGCTTACACACATTTTGAAACAGGGAGTTCTCAAAGTTGCAACCTTGATCAAGCTCTAGTGGAGCCCCAAAAAGGGCTATGAAGTCAAACACTGAAGTTTTTGCGGTGGTCCCAGCTTGGTCAGAAACAAGAAATGCTAAGACCCATCAGGTGAACTGGTCGATGATAACGTATATACTTACCAGAGCAAGGAATGGACCAAGGATGTTGAGGTGGACGCGATCAAGAGGTTCTCTGTCTTGGGTTCTCTGTCTACAAGTAAGCTCTCTTTATTGGGCCAGCAGCTTTGCGAGCATTACAGTCCTGACATCTCTGTACCAATGTATCTCCTTATTCTATCTCCTTATTCTGTACCAATGTAATGTGTTTCTGGCGAGGATGTTCCGGGGTCTTTTGCTAGTGCCCAGATTGGGCGGAGTTGTGACAAGCTTCCAGCACTTCAGTTTGCATTAAGGCTGGAACAAGAAATAGCAAAGAGGGTTGGCGGGCACCAGCTCTCTCCAAGCGCTAGTAGAGAACTCCCTGGTGCAGCTGCATTTGAGCCAAGCAAAGCCAGAACTTCTGTATTGCCGGACTCTCCAGTTAGACCTGATCCTTCAAGGGAAGGGATGGTGATGCGGAGGTTGGAGAGGACAGTATCGGCGTTCTGAGCCTCTACAAGTTCGCTTAGTATCTGCTTAGTATCTGCAACCAGTTCAATGTTGAGGCCTTGGTGCAGAAGTATGTGGAAAGCCTGCCTCCACCACTGGACTAGCACTGTTGCTTGTCACCACTCCAGGATGAACACACCTTACTGCCAATTACACAACATCAGCTACATTGTCTTCAAACCATGCCCACTGCTCATGGAGTCTGTGGCAGTATTTACACCTTTGATATGCAAGTCGGTCAAGTCCTTGCCTGCTTGGTAGCATTCACAGGCATCAGAGATTGCAGCTCCTTGTCTTGACATGGCATCAGCATTTGAGTGACATTTGCCAGCTTAGTGCTCAAAGTCAAAATCATACTGGCTCAACTCCTCCAACTAACTAGTCAATTGACCTTCAGGATGCTTGAACCGGAACAGCCAGGTGAGATTGTTGTGGTCTGTTCACAGCAGGAACCTTATACAAAAGCAGGAAGAACAGGTTCAAGGACAGGGCAGGAGGTGAATTAGTGCCTCTCTTAATTGCTTTAGTAAAGGAGTACAGGTAAAGGAGAGCAATGACAAACATGGAATATTTTGTAGCCCAGTGGTGCATTTCTAAAGAAATGTGTTCTGTAGGCAAAGGTTGAGATGAATGATATTGTTAGGTGATTTGATATCTGTTATTAGTTGTCTAATTTCTAATAATGCAATGGTTATCTGAAAGATAACATGGACTATATTCACTTTATCTTTTTTAATATAATTATATTTTTTAAATTAAAAGCTCTCTTTGTCTGTCTCTGTCTCTCTATCTCTCCTTTCCCATTCCAAGCAGATTGAAGCTCACTATAAATATTGTATATAGCACAGTGCATGTGGGAAAAAAAATATTTTTAGATCCATTTCTACCAGCACCCTGCATTGGACTGAGGTGTGGATATGTGCACGACTCAGCTCTGTGCAGAATGTGTAAGATCGTGCACGAGTAGAACACACGTTGGTTTATGCAGAGTGTCAGCACTATCGATTTAATTTGTAATTAAATCTGTTCACAAACCAAATGTTAAAATGTGCTGACAGAAGCCGTTCTTATATTCACTTGTAAATGTAAAGACATTTTAACTCTGTGTACAGTCTTGTACAGTGCTTGCATGTGTATTGTGTGTTTGTGCATGCGCATGTGTGTGTGTATGTGTGTGTGTGTGTGTGTGTGTAACACGATCAGATGAGTCTCATTAGCATGCCGTTAATCCTTATCAAGGTGAGCTCTCTCTCACTCTGTCTGTGTGTGTGTCTCTCTGTGCTACTCTCAATACAGAGACAGACAGGCAGACAGACAAAGAGCAACAGAGGCGGGTCGTGGTGGTGAGGGTGCGACAGAAAGTTGTTTGTGTGCAAAAAGAGAAAACAAGAAAGAAGAGGAGTGAGGTTAGCGAGACAAAGGGCAGCACCTCCTCACCCTTCACACTCTTGGATCAACAGAGCCCCACCCTCCTCACAAACACACACGTACACTTTGTAAAAACCACTCATGCTGTCACCCACTCTACCAGAAAGGATTGGTCTATTTATTAGACATGTTATTCTACCACTTGATATGATCTATTTGAAAGGTAAAAA
This sequence comes from Merluccius polli, assembly GCA_030340625.1. Taxonomy (NCBI): domain Eukaryota; kingdom Metazoa; phylum Chordata; class Actinopteri; order Gadiformes; family Merlucciidae; genus Merluccius; species Merluccius polli. Next base: position 59,775 of record JAOPHQ010005445.1, read on the forward strand.
TGCATTGTTTTTATTCAATGAGCTTGCTCTCACTGGGCCTTTATTTAAACAGGCACACGTATAAACACGCACACATACAAACACACACACTCATGTACGGAAGACGATTAGGGCCACATGTGAAACGTATTTGATTTCTGAGAATAAAGTCAGAATTCTGAGAATAAAGTCAGAATTCTGAGTTTAAAGTCAGAATTCTGAGTTTAAAGTCAGAATTCTGAGATTAAAGTCAGAATTCTGAAATGACCTATAAAAGACATCTCACATGTAACAACAGAGCTACACAGCACACACTGAAGAGCACACACAGTAAGTTGTAAGAAGGATTGCTTTGCTAGCTCATTTCATGATGCTAGCTTGAAGAGACATGGGCCGTGTTCCGATATCCATACTACCCGTACTTAGTATACTTAGTTTGAGTACGTAGGGTGTTCCGATTATGATCGCGGCAAAAGAAGTGTACTTGAAAGGACCCGTATGTGTACTCAAAAAGGCCAAAATGCTGAGTGTGCAACGGTGTACACTATGCGTACTCAACGGCAGCCATCTTAGCAATGTAGCGGAAGAGGCTGAGCCGCGCTCAGAGAACGTCTAATGAATTCACCTGTTTGGCGGGTGACGCGGCCGCGCAGCTGATGTCATTTCCGTTAAGTGCGCCACAGAGTATTGCATTTGGAACAGCACTAACATCTGAAGCTCTGCGTACCTATTGAGTACGGATAGTGTACTATGTTTAAGTGTACTCATGGAAGTATAGATATCGGAACACGGCCATGACCAAGGAACATGCTTCATCTTTCATTTGTGACAAACAGTTGAAGTGTTCTGACAAAAATTCAAAGTTCACACCTTGTCCAAACTCCGAGAATACCGTCAGAAATATATTATTCCATGCTAAAAAGAGCAGCACTGCTGGTGACCACCGTTTTGCTAGCTTCTGCAACAAGGAACAGAGCGCCTGTGCAGGTTTCCATTGGAAGTGCTTTACCACCAGACAGTTGTAGGCCTACTTCTTCCATTGATAAAGTGATTGCTGACAGAAATCATAAATGTTGTGAAATTGTCTATTGGTCAAGGCCAGATTATTTCTATGAATGATATCAATGAAGAGTACAAGATGATTTTACAGGAAAATAATGCAAAGTTTTGTCAGATAACTATAAGTAGCACCTAACCACCATGATTACTGAGAAAATACCATATGCCGTCATCAGTAAGCCTTACCATGCCAATGACAGTAATCTAGTTTCATAAAGAAGAACTGTGAGTGAAGATTTATATGAGCTTGTTCATAAAGATTTAGATGAGGTAGATGTCCAACCCTGTTATCTGCAGCATTCATTTTGAGGAACTCAATCAGTGGTCACCCAAAATGGCAGTTTGAAGGACAGTTTGACAATTTTCAGCTTCCACAGGATTTGTATATGTTTTGCCGATGGGTTCTGTCAGGCATCAAACGCACAATTGACCAGAAACGATCTTCATTGATTGATCGGTCAGCTTGTATGCTTGGTCAACATATTATGACAGCATCATGCAGATCTCAACCCCATTATCAGTTGCTTTGCCACTGACTTTACATTCACTTACAAGAAATAAGAAATTATTGAGGTTTGTGGAAGACATCAACATTGGAGGAAATTCCTCCAAAACTCTCCAGATTGAAAAACAAGTTGCTTCTGCAGTTTGCAAACGAATTGATGAAACTGGTGGGTTTCACTTCCTCCATTTACCTGCAAAGGAGAGAATGTTTACTTTGCTATTGACAATATTGATAAGTTAATACATGATCCAAATGGAAAGAATCAGTTTCATGGGACGATTGTTGTGATGAATCAAATGGTCCTCCCAGGGGAAAAAACAATGCTTCCTCCTGTGAAACTTACCGAGGACACCCATTATCATTACAATATACTGTAGAACTTAAGAATGATCCACCACAATCTGTGATTGGTGAGAAATTCAAGTGTTTTTATGACAATGAATTTCAGCACCATCTCGAAGAATTAAAGGCTCTTGACTTGCTATGGACCATGTATTATGTCTCACATCTACAATTGCAACCTTTGCCCATGGCAATAGGTGTCATTCAGAACCCTCTGCCATTCCACTCACTTGGACAGGATTCAATGCAACTTTCTCAGCTAAAAATAGTCGAACGAACACTGGTGTTGCTGTTACTATCTTAAATGTCCCACCTACCAGTCCTACAGCTCTATACACAGCATTGAAATTGACCATGGATATCAATGCCATAATTATTGGAGAAGCCAAGCGGACAGTAGTAACTTTGGATTTGGACTTGTATGAGCGAGCAGTTAAGTTAAGGGAAGCTGCAAAATGTCATGATAAACTGATACTGCGCATTGGTGAACTACATCCTATATTTGCATCATTGAAAAGCCTTGGGAGATTCATTGAAGGGTCTGGCTTAGAGCAGATATGGATTGAAAAAGGACTGTATGGACCTGCCACAGTTCGAAAGGTGCTCAGTGGGAAACACTATAAACGAGGCCTGGAGGCTCACATTGTCACATATCTAGCTTTGAAAAATGTGCTTATATAGTCACTGGCAGACACTGATGAGAATGTTTCTCCCCTGATGCAATCAGTTGGTCAGGAGATAAACTTGATGCTTGATGCTGATCAGACAAATCCCAAGACCTCTTAACCATTCATTATAGGATAGCTTCTTTTGAGGTTATCAGAAGTCTTACGGGTGATACTGGCACATCACCACAAGCTACATTTTTACACAGCTATTGCAATACATTAGGGTGAGCAGAACAGCTAATTGGCCACTGCATCTGGCCAGTCTGGATCAAATGGTAAAATACTTTTTTGCCCATGATCTGTGTTATGTCCCTGTGGAGGGAGAGCGCAACAACCTGCCCAAAAAAAACCCAGCTACTGCTGGACTTAGGGATGTGGTGTACTCCGAAATCAAACTAAACGGAAACAACGGGTCCTACCGCAAAACACAATGATTTATTTACAGACAACACAAAATACAGTCAGACAACCGGAAAACCAGAAGGAGCTCAGGGGAGAAGGGCCGAACGAACAGTGCCACAAAATAAATATCAAAAGGGCCCTATTCTTCCTTACACCGCTGAACTGCAGCCCTCAACTATCAACCTAAGCAAAAAATAGCTAACTAACTAAACCTGTCCGGAACCTTACCTAACTGCTACAATAAACAAGGTGTGACAACTGTTCGTATCTAACCTAACGGGGCAATTGCTCTGTCGCTAGCTTAGCCACTTTTTAGAGTTTAACACGGTTTTAAACTCGTCGGTGACGCAAGAAGTCACGTGACGTCTTAAGCTCCATTGCTGTGTCATGTGTACCTGTGGTTTAACCTGCAGCTGCGTTTTACCTTGATCTCAATTGCTGTCTTCAGAGAAATTCACATCAGACACTAGAGGGCGTATTTTGTGCGTGTTAGTCTAGTCTCGAAACTGACATGGTTTTAGAGGAGACTAAACCAGTTTGCAGGATGAAACAAGGCTCCATTATAACCGACACACAGAATTAGTTTTATTAATTATTATTAGTAGTATTAATAATAATGTATGATACATTTACACTTATTACGCCAGATAGGCCTTCAGTACAATAACAATATTGGACATTTGGAATGAGCAGTGATATTTCACGGCTCACAGGGCCCAGGTTTTGGTCGTGCGTCCGCTCAGCAATAGCATTACGCGCTTCAACTTTCAAGCGCTTCCATAAATTCTTTAAATGTGCCGGGCTGCTCGGTCTTCTGCTGGAAGATCTACTGTTAAATGTGTTTGAGAGATCATCCCAAACAGACTTTCTGTTTGGCTTGTAACACTCCCACCCATCAAAGAACAAACCCACCGGATTTGTTTACCAAAATGAAATATCTAATATCAAAACTACAAAATTACAGAGGAATGTTACTCCTACCACTACTAACCACTAGGCATAGCCTACCAGAACCAGTCTAAACACGAGATAGGGCATCAGCCACCACGTTCTCAGACCCTTTTCTGTGGCGGATCACCAGTGGCACACCCTGAATCAACAAAGACCAGCGCATGAGGCGCCGATTGTGGTTTGTTAGATCCGTCAACCAAGCCAACCCCGCGAGAGGCGGCTTATAGTGAAACCTGTTGTCCAGTAACGGTTTTTTAACAGGTTGGTGAGGAGATTCGCCCAGCCCCTAACTACCCTATTACCAGACACCTACCCCGCTTGCCTCGGCGCTCTACCCCTGAGCATAACCCTAGTCAGGGCCGTAGCTGCCGAGCGCGTCTGTCTGATAGCTCTCCTCTGGGACCCTTTGCACTTGGAAGTTTGCTGGGATTAGAGACAAAGCTTATATTCCAATGCCGCGGAGTCCGTGTAAAAATTGGAAAAACGTTGCTTTTTCTTCTAAGTTTTTCCGTCTCAAAATTTCTTCTAAGTTTTTCCTCCTTGATTTTTCTTCTAAGTGTTCTTAGTCCTGATATTTTTTCTAAGTCCTGGGGCTTTGTCCTTGGTCCCTCGAAGTGTGGTAGACGTCCTCGATGGAGTCCCCGTGGCCAGGATTTCTCGATATTCTTGTATTTTGCTGCCCGTTTTATATGGAGAGTTATGGCTGTTGCCCAACATTTGGTAGGTTTCAACCAATAAGGTGTGGGCCCAGCTGCTGTTCTGCTGACTTCGCAGGCAGTTTTGGCACTACCATCTTGGCACTAACCTAGTGCTGTTTGTATGCACCTCTCAAGGCCCACGGTCAACCCCTCATTACCTGGCCCTGTTACATGTTAATGATTCTAATTATGTGTACATCAAGAGACAAAATATATTGGAACAATTTGTATATTTTGAAAAGAAGGAGAAAATCTCCAAGACCTGTAACTCTCTACTTGGTTTTCATGTGAACTTGAATAACCTCCCAAGGCCTATCTAGGTCAATGACAACCCTCTTTTTACACAGTCATATTACATGTCACAGCCTCAAAGACAAAAGTATGTTATTCTACATTATGCAAACCATATGTTAATCAAGAAATAAAAGTATGTTAGTACATATTTACAAAAGTAGGAAAAGTCCCCCGGGACCTGTAAGTCACACCAGACCTGGATGGTGAGCCCATGAACCCATGGTTAACAGTGTTCCCTTGCCCATAGCTTTGGCTTCGTATACACAAGTCAACAGGTTTGTACTATCATATGCAGTACTGCGCTTCATATCATAAAGTAGTTCCTCCAATTGTATAAGGTACCCTGGGGTACATCATGTGGCTAACAACACATGGTACAACCTAAAATCACTATAAGGTTTAATATGAAGGACAACATTAAATGCTGCCGAAAATAATACAACTAAGGCCAATGCCTTTAAGAAGAGTAGACGATTATTAAAGTATGTAATAAAAAGGCTAGTGCCCATAAGAAAAGCATGATACTTTAAAGTAGTATAGAAAAAGATAATCAATTCGTAAAAACATCCTCAATGTCCCATGTCTCAGTGCTTTTCTGGACCCCGATGAATCAACCTTACTTGAGTTTTCTGGACCCCGATGACTCAACCTTACTTGACAGGTTGTACATACGACCTAGGAACACAAGAGGGTTATGGTCCGTAAAAACTTCAATTGGCTGAGCACTAGAACCCAAGTACACCTCAAAGTACTGTAATGCCAGTAGTAATGCCAGGGTCTCCTGTTCGATTGTGGAGTACCTTGTCTGGGCTGGGTTGAACTTCCGGGAAAAGTAACGCACGGGATGGTCAACTCCATTTGCATCCTCTTGTACCAACACAGCACCAGCACCTACGGCACTCGCATCCACCTCCAGCTTGAAAACCTTCGCAAAGTTGGGAGCAGCCAGAACAGGTGAACTACACAATAACAGCTTTACAGTATCAAATGCATGTTAGCAATCTTCAGACCACTGAAAGGACACGGATGGACTAAGCAAACCAGTCAGGGGAGCAGCTACTGTCGAAAAGTTGTGGCAAAACCCACGGTAATAACCGGCCATGCCTAAAAGCCGGCGCAGCTGGCGCCGACTAGAAGGAACCGGAAAGGTTGTGATGGCGGAAACCTTGCTAGCCACAGGGCGTACTGTACCACCGCCCACCTCCTTTCCAAGATATGTGATTGCAGCCTTACCAAATTCACATTTTGCCAGATTCAGCGTTAGATCAGCCTGGGCCAAACGCTGAAAAACAGTCTGCAGAGTATTCAGATGATCTGACCAACTATCTGAGTAAATGACCAAGTCATCTAGGTAGGCAGTACAATTTGCTACACCACGCAGCACCAGGTTGACTAAACGCTGAAAGGTAGCAGGGGCATTGCACATACCAAAGGCCATTACGGTGTATTGCAGGAAGGTGTCAGGGGTGACAAAGGCAGAAACCTCAGATGCACGAGCGGTGAGCGGAACCTGCCAGCAGCCTTTTAACAAATCTAGCTTGGTAACAAACACAGCAGCTCCAATTGTGTCTACACAATCATCAATGCGAGGTAAGGGAAACGAGTCCGGCACCGTCACAGCGTTAAGCTTACGATAATCGGTGCAGAATCGGCTGGTACCATCTGGTTTGGGGACAAGCAAACAGGGAGAGCTCCAAGGGCTTGTGCTTGGAACAACTAAGCCATTGTCTAGCAAGTAGCCTCACGCGTCTTTTGGACTGATTTACTCGGTATGCGTGTTGTTTTATCGGCCGGGCATCTCGAACATCAATATCATGTTGTAACACTGAAGTACGTGTAGGCACATCGGAAAATAAACTAGGGAAATCATGTATTAAGCCCACCAGGTCATCCTGTTGAGCCTTATTTAAGTGAGTAAACTGTTCACGGAGAGAACCTAACAGTTCTGAGTTACTCAGTCTTGCGCACTGTTGTGGCAGGTTGCGTAACACAAAACCATCCTCATCAGCACCACCACAGACTGCAGTGCTCAAGACTGGTATTGAGGGGACATCAACAACCGGTGACTGTTCCTTTCTAGCGTTGTACAATTTCAACATATTAATGTGAATATCAGTAACACTCAATTTCTTCACAATAACATAAGGCCCCGTGAAACGAGCAGACAGCGATGACCCAGGCACAGGGAGTAACACCAAAACCTGATCTCCTGGGTTAAAAGAAGACTCTTGTGAGCTAGCCAGGGCCTGTTTTGCCAAGTCACAAGCAGTATGCAACCTCTCTCGAACCTGACTAACATAATCTAATACATTTCTAGGGCAGGGATCGCTGGACAACATCTGGTCTTTTAGAACTTTCAAAGGCCCACCAACTCAGCAGGACTGAATTTCAATGAATTGCACTGTCTCTCGTACGGCAAAAAGAACAAATGGAATGCCTTCGTCCCAATCTTTGTTAGTATCATAGCAGTACTTTTTCAGCATCGACTTCAATGTTTGGTGCCATCTCTCCAAGGCACCTTGACAATCGCGGGATGGTAAGCACTGGAAACCTGATGGGAAACATTGAGAGACTTAAGGACTTGCGAGAACAATTTGGAGAGAAAATTAGACCCCTGGTCTGTTTGAACCACTTTAGGCAAACCGAATGTAGAAAAAAACTTTGTCAAAGCTGCTACTACAACCTTAGAAGTAATGCTACGGACTGGAATCACCTCGGGATAGCGAGTAGCGGCGCACATAATGGTGAGGAGATATTTATTTCCTGACTTAGTACGAGGCAATGGACCCACACAGTCAACCAGCACCCGTTCAAATGGCTCTGCCATCACTGGGATTGGTTGAAGTGGAGCTGGGGGAATAACCTGGTTGGGTTTGCCCATAAGCTGACAGGTGTGACAGGACCTACAGTACTCAGCCACATCACGCTTCAGGGCAGGCCAAAAGAAGTGTCTCAGGATGCGATCGTAAGTTTTTGTAATACCCAAATGTCCTGACCAAGGAATGTCATGGGCTAGAGACAACACATGGGAGCGAAAAGGCTTTGGGACTACAATTTGAGACACCGAACTGCAATCACCACCAGTCCCTTTTCGAGGCAGCCAATGGTGTAACAGGAGTCCGTTTTTACCAGGTAAGAACCGCCGGCCTCAGGATCAAGCCCTACCGAGACTTTTAACAAAACCAAGCGGCTTTCGAGTTGAAGAGGAGGGAGTTGAGGCTGCTTCTTTAGCCATCCGCTTTCTACAATCAGCTATGACATGACTGGGGGTGTGACAATAATGACACTCTCACTTGTCTTGGGGCCTAGGGCCAGGAGTCCTCGAAAAAAACACGTCCTGAAGACGATTCATGCTTACCACTAAACACTGTCTTATGGGTTAATGTAAACTCATCGGCCAACACTGCAGCCTGACGCAGGGTGGACACTTTCTGTTCATTCAAATAAACGACCATCCTCTCGGGTAAACAGTTTTTAAACTCCTCCAAAAGAGCAAGTTCACGGAGTGAATCAAAATCAGAAGCCTTGCTGGCTGTGCACCATCTATCAAACAGAGTTCCTTTCTCCCTGGCGAACTCAACAAAAGTCTGCCCAGCAGTCTTACTGTCATTTCTAAAGCGCTGCCTATAGGCTTCAGGCACGAGCTCATAGGCACTGAGAACAGCAGTTTTAACACATTCATATTGTAGGCTGCCCTCCAAGGACAGAGATGAATATATCTCTTGAGCCTTACCAGTTAACTTGCATTGAAAAAGCAAAGGCCAGATGTCTTTTGGCCAGTGCAAGATAGCAGCAACACGCTCAAAAACATTGAAGTACTTGTCAATTTCGGTTTCCCGAAAGGGAGGGACCAAAGCGATATGCTTTGCTATATCAAAAGCTTTTGTTTGCGTAACAGCAGAAGTTGGTATGCCAGAGGTTCCAGAAACTAGCAAGGGCACTGCAGGGTTAGCCTGCAGCTCTAATTGGCGCAATTTAAGCTCTGCGTCAAGTTCCAGCCTGCGAATCTGTATTGCCTTTTCCTTTGCTTGCTCTAGTTTACGGAGCTCCAACTCGGCCTGGCGTATCTGTGCCCTATCCTGAGCGTCTATATGTAAACGTGCCAGCCGAACCTTCACACGGGCCTTAATATTAGGCCCTACTCATGAAGCTACCGATGACTCAAATAATGGCAATGTGACCTTTCCCATATGCTTCTCAACGGGTTCCCGAGGATCTTCCTCCAATACAGATTGCTCCAACTCCAATGCCACAGCTTCAGGGTACCTAGTTTGAGAACCTGTGAGAGACTTCACCTCCGGTACAACCAGACTTCCCTCCTCTAGGCACCGTTCCACTACAAGAGACTTCAAATCTTTTTTAAGAACCGGTTTTGGAACAGCCATACTAAAGTGTGCCGCAATAGTTTCCAAATCCACCTTCCGGCAGCCGTCCAACTGCTCCCACGTGGGATCATCCAAAAAATGGTCCAATTCAAAACAAGCCGCCATTGCTGGAAGATTAGCGTTTATCAAAGAGTTAAGTAAAAAAAATTCAACTGTTTGAGCAGGTTTCCTAAGGGAACACCAAAAGTATCCCGGACGAGCCCCCAATTGTTACGTCCCTGTGGAGGGAGAGCGCAACAGCCTGCCCAAAAAAAACCCAGCTACTGCCGGACTTAGGTATGTGGTGCACTCTGAAATCAAACTAAACGGAAACAACGGGTCCTACTGCAAAACACTATGATTTATTTACAGACAACACAAAACAAAATACAGTCAGACAACCGGAAAACCAGAAGGAGCTCAGGGGAGAAGGGTCGAACGAACAGTGCCACAAAATAAATATCAAAGGGCCCTATTCTTCCCTACACCTCTGAACTGCGGCCCTCAACTATCAACCTAAGCAAAAAATGACAACTAACTAACTAACTAAACCTGTCCGGAACCTTACCTAACTGCTACAATAAACAAGGTGTGACAACTGTTCGTATCTAACCTAATGTGTCTAGACAGCAGTTTCCTACGTGATGTATATGTATACCCCAGGGTGTCTTACCTGACCCTTCCCCCCCAGGCAAACAACCATCAAGAAAATAAAGGAAATAAAACAACTAACCAGCAGTACCTAGTACTGAACAGCACTGGGCAAGCGATCAACAAAAACAGGCAACTATGCAAACCAAACGGGCTAACAAGCTAACAAGCTAACACCCTCTAACAACCTCTCTCCATACTTCAACAACATCTAACAACCTCTCTCCATACTTCCCCCCCAAACAATGAAACACAGAACGATTATATAGGGAAGGGACTTGATTGCAGATTTGTCACAGCTTGGGAAGACGATGACAGGACAGACAAGACGACTTCTGAACACCTGGGGGAGACAGAACAGCAAAACAAAAACACAGGAAGACAAGACAGTAACAGAAAAACACAGGCTTGTAACAATCTGTACGCCTGCTACGTATGCCCGCTACTCTTCCTATTATCTTGCTGACATGATAGCTATGAAAGATGAATATCCTTCTTCATGATGCAATGTCTGTCTTCAAAACAGACATTCCATTTTGCGGCCTTGGAATTGACCATGCATTAGAACAGGAAATCAGACAACTAAAGGTTTCTGGTGGAATTACTGGCTTAACTCAGGATGAAAGTGCACGTTTCCTGCTTGCTTCTCCAGAAATATTGCAAATAGTTGATGACTTCTGGAGTACCAGAATAAGTTGTAAGTCAGTATAAGTTGAATGCAGAAAAGCCAATCCACTATCAACTACAACCAGCTTACAAGGAGCGCATATTCAGGAATGTTCAGAAGCTCTGTGATGGAATCCTCACACATTTTGAAAAGCCATTCTCTGGGAGTAATGAGAGAAACTTTGTTTCTAATCAAGTGATTCCCCATAGCACAGAGAAGGATATTTTAGAAAGAGATTCCAAAGGTGAAGCCGCATACCATGAGTTTGTAACAGCCAGGCTACTCACCACCTCACAAGGTTCCCTATGGGATCCTATGAAGAAGTTACAACTTAAGATATTTGGATCCACTCCTAAGAAGGCACAGGACAAGCATGGGCAAAAAATGTCAGAAATTAGTAGAGAACGTCCCGTGCTAACACACTTCCTTCTAATTATGGAGTTTTGGCCAAATTTGGTGAACATGAGAGATGTAGTCGGTAAATATTAGCTTCAACTTACCCCAGGTCCTTGTTTATATCGGATGGCTTAATCTATATTCCAACAGACAAATCAGAACTGATGAATGCAACACAGAGGCTGCATAAAGAAGATGCCTCAACGTGTGTTCCTGTACTTGAAATGGACTGCCATGCACACCCGCCTGCACTTGTGTAGACAAGTGAAAACCAGGAGGTCAAAAATGATAGGAGTGATGTATTCTGAAAGGTGTTCCTTGTTCTGAAAGGTTTAGGAGTTCACTTGTATGTATGTAAATAGTTAATTTAGTTCGGAAGATGTTATGTTATTCAAAGTTAAGTAAATTATGTATAGATTAGAAACCAGTATATATAGTATGAATTCAGGAAAGTTCTTTGTAATCGCAGTTCACCAAAAGTGTTGTTAGCTTTATGAGATACTTGGGTGTCTCTGGTCTTCTGACTTAGACTAGAAAAAGCTCTGAAGACAAACCTGAACCTGACTACATCCAATATTAACCATCCAATGTTCAGATGACTGTAATTGAAATGTATGCAAATGTGTGCATAATTAATGGGATATTGTTAAATTACATCCATAAACAAAATATTTTCAGAAAACTTGTAACACAAAAAAGTCTCAACATCAATAATCAACTAGTGAAGTTTCATAAGAATATCAAGAAGTTAACATTTTTACCCTATCCACCCATTCGTTATTGCAAATGAAGGCCATTTTTAGGCGGCATATGCTAATTAGCATGTTTAAAACTATAAAATCAGCCAAGTAAATATGATAATCAGAATCAGCACCCCAAAATAAGGCAAAATACCCTATTTACCAGCATTTTCTTACATTTGACCCGAGTGATAGTAGTCCCAATCTTGATTATGCATTATATAATTGATGATGTCATCGAAGTGTGAAAATGGATGTGAAAAATCGAAGCCAAAAAAAATCTCGTTCTTTAGACTCTATACTAGCAAAATATGCGCAAAAAAAGACACAAGAAAATCCAGCGGGATTACAGAAGACACCGTACTAGACTTACTTGCATTCAGTTTATCAAATTCACCATTTGTTGCTCAAGAGTTTTTAGGTCTTCACATTTCTTTTTATTTTGATATGCTTCAAATTAGATATGTCCTCCTAAATAAGCTTTCATTGTGTCCCATAATAATATTGGGGTAGTGTCTGTATTTTCATTTGTTTCTCAAAAGGTCTCAATGTGTTCTTTTAATTTCATACAGAATGTAGTGTAACAATCCTGCCTCAAACCCACTGCCTGTTTTTCCTTTGGGTCGTCACAATATTTACCCAGCAGAGATTTCTCCATTAGCCATGTTCCTGGCATTCCATTTTGGCACTCGATTCCCAGTTACTGAATAAGAATGTATTCGTAAGTACACTTTAAAATACCATATGCCTGTAGCAGATGCTCCGCCACACGCCACCTTAGTAGCTTTTGCTGGGGCCCTCCGACACAGGACACAGGTAGTTGAAGAGGCATTTATTTGAGATGGCGAGATGTAATACCCAACCTCAGCCTACTCCCCCCCCCCCCCCCCCTCCGCCATCCAAAGAAACAGAAAAAAACTACAAACTGGACTCTCAACAGGGTTACCATACCTACACAAAGCCTTTAGGGTTGCCATACCTAAAATAAAAATACAAACAACCCCCAAACCCCACTGCCTCTACACCTCCCCAGTCTCACACACCAACCCCACCCTCCCCCTCCATCCTCGAAACCGGAGGCCTGGGGCTGCTGCCTCGGCTGGCAATTGAGGGGCTGGGATTAGCATTTAAATGGCCTTTCTTTCATGTAACAGTCAAAAAATAGATCCCCCACAGCCCAACTGGTCTGTGTGCCAATCTCACCCAGGTATCACATCCCGCCTGTTGTTCAAACTAGAGAGAGCATGACCAGTTTGTGTTGACCACCCCTGTTCCTGATCTGCCTAGCCCTGTTCCTGACCTGCCTGGCCTTGGAAAGCCATTAGGTCATCGTTCAGAAGTGTCACATAAATAGTCTACTGTAGGCGTGAGTGGGGTCAACACACTTTTATTAAGGGTCTAACTGAGAGAGTCTAGAAATCGCCTGTTACTTAAATTTAGACACGTCATGTTAAGTTGATGTGATGTTGTGATGTTGATGATGTGAAGGTAAAATACTAACAAGGATGAAAAATGATACGCCTTGGAATACAATAGTTTAGGATATGACCATAAAGTTGTTCATTGCCATTATCTAAACCAATGAGGCGATAGAAAGAAGTCGCCGCTGCAGCCGTGGGCAGGGTTATCTCGGAGCTAACTTGCTATGTACCAGATTAGCTCCAGGTTAGTTTCACAAAATGAGTCGCCATGGTAACTGAACTGAACTAATCTTGGTATCTGAAACTGAAAATTCTGTCTTCCCCTGAATGCTGACTTTACATATTCAGTTAGAAATCCAGCTTCTTGAATCAGACCCCTGCTTACCAGTACAATGCTGTCAATCCAACATACATCTCCAGTGGATTCCTCCTACTAGTCTCTGGCAGGAGGAAGTTACGTGTGTGGTTTTGTGTGTGTGTGTCGCTGCCTGCATGAAGAATATTGTTACAGCAGCAGGGAAGGTGTCAGAGTGCAGCAAATGCTATGGCAACAAGTCAGGCTCACCATTTTTTCTGCAGCCTCTCTATCGCTCTCTTTCACTCTTTCTCACTTTTTCCCTCTTTTTCTTTGGTTGCATGCTGTGTGTGTATGTTTATTTTAATTTTATTTAATATTTATTTTACCATGAGAGCCTTCTGAGAATTAAATCTCTCCTACAAAAATGTCCTGACATGAAACGCAGCACAACAAATCACAAAGTTTCCACAGAGAAACACATAACACATTTCAATATAAACAGATGAAGGGAAAAATGAATAATCACATTTAGAGATATACCAGGAAAGTCTTTACTAAAAACATTTGCATACTATAGAGGCTGACTCTAGGCCCTTGATGGAAGTTTTAAAAACATTTAAAGAAACAAATTCCATCATTTTGAGGTCCATCTGCAACAAGTTCCATGTCGAGGGAGCAAAATAGCTGAAAGCTATTTCTCCCTAGCTCTAGGCATACATTGTGAACAGATAAAAAGATCAGCAGTAAGTGTAGCCTTGATGTGGATAAAAAGTCTTGGGAACCGGGCAAAAGCCCACCAGAGTTAGAAGTTGGTAGTAGACCAAGGAGACCTTTGTAAATAAAAATCTGTAAGTGGTTGACCCTGCCCTGGCTAGTGAGGGCCAGCCGACGACTGCTTAAAAAGCACAGTGATTCAGAGAATTTGCATTAGTAATGAACCTCAGTGTACCATGATAAACAGCATCCTCCATCCACAGACATTCAGCAGATGCACATGAGTATAAAATATCACCATTATCAAGGACTGGCATAACAGTAGCAGTAACAAGTCTGGCTGTACCATCTTGCCATCCCAAATAAACTGGGACTCTGGTACTGGGATCTACCTGTGTCCTGTGTTGGAGGAGCCCAGCAAAGCCATTTAGGTGGCATGTGGCAGTAGACCCCTGCCACACGCCACCTAAGGGGCTTTGCTGGGCTCCTCCTTCGAGACACACACACATACACACACACACACACACACACACACACACACACAGAGCTCTCCCTTGAGTGTGTGTGGTGATGGCTAGTTTATCCTGGGTGCCATGATTACTCATGCACCACAGGTGTGCAGCCAATCAGTCTGACTCGGGCCAGGTGAGGCTGCTTATACCAGCCATCAACCACACACTTCACTGCGTTCCAAATCGCATACTTTTTCTTTTTACTTTTAGTGCATACTGCAGCTGACCTTACAAAGTACGTACTGTTGCATACAGTATGCATACATTAGGACATACTACAGGTGACTTCACTGATTAGCACACCTGCAACAAGAGACACTTGTGCTTTCAGGACATCGATGTGACGTATCTTAGTATTGTGGGTCAGAATAGCCAGAAAAGCATGCTGGCTTGCATACTGCAAAATGCGACTGGATGTAGTAGGACATCCTGGTATTTTTGGCATACTGCATTTGACATACTATGTACTAAATCGTTTTCTGCCATACTAAATAGTATGGTAGTATGGGTATTGGAAGGCAGCATTATTTCTAAAAAAAAAAAGAAAAAAAAAAGAGCCTAACCCTAAACAGCTTTAGTTTCTTGGCCAGGGTTTGAATGTTTGAATGTATTCATTAAAAGAGCCATCAATAAAGAAACCAAGATATTTGTAGGAGTTCACCTTTTCAATCAACTTCCCCTCTAGGGTGACAATACCTGGCAAAACTATAGGCATTTTCCTAGCTCTGGAGACAGCCATGAGCTTGGTTTTGTTTGTATTTAGCACAAGCCTTAAAGTGCATAGACGGTGTTGTACAACATCAAAAGCAGTGTGAAGATGTTCAAAGGCTGTCACAGTGAGGATGCAATACAACAAATAATGGTGTCATCAGCATAAAAGTGCAAATTAGCATTCAGTACATTGTTTTCAAGATTATTAATATAAATAGTAAAAGGAAGAGGTCCCCCTCTACAGATAACACATCAGATCAGATGTAAGATCATTGAACTGTGTACATTGGGTTCTACCAGACAGGTAATAAACAAACCAGCCAACCAACCAATATTCAATAACCTGTTTCAAAATAAAATGATCAATCATGTCAAAAGTTTTGACAGGTATATTAAAAAAAATGTATTACCTTCATGGTCATGGTACTACTATGCTTTTTTCTGAAGCCAGACTAAAAAGAAGAAAGGATAGCCTGAGAATGAAGGAAGTCCATAGATTCAAGTAATTTGGCAAGAGTAGATAGCTTTGAAATAGGCCGATAATTATTAAGGACAGATGGGTGTCCCCCCTTTAACAGGGGAGAAAAAAAGCTGATTTCCAGATCCTCTGAATTTCTTTTCATTCCAGGGAGGGGTTCAGCAATGAAGTCCGCTGCAATTTTTCAGAAACTTGGATCGAGGAGATCCAGGCCAGCAGGCTTTATAGGATCTAGAGCATTAAGGCCATCATGTACTTCCTTAGTTGAAAAGGACGAAAAGCTAAAATTGAGTCCCCTGTTTTGGGTCTCAGATTAATAAGGGTTTAGTGCCGAAGAAGAGGTTGAGTGAAAGAGTGAGCATGAAGAAACAAAGTGCTTGTTAAAACAATTCAACGTTTCTGTATGGTCATATACAGGAACAGTGTCATTGATTCATAACACAAGCAGGCAGATCATGAGTACCACTATTCACAGACATAGTCTTAATAGTTTTCCAGATTTCTTAGGATCCATCACATTTTTCGAAGTTATCATCAAGTAAAAATCAGATGTAGCATTTCTGACAACAGCTGTACATGTAGTTGCCTGAACAATAACCATTCATCATCTGTACCATGTTTATTTCTGTGGGTGATTCTGCAGTTTTTTACTCTGATGATTTACCTATGATTGATGTGCGTGTTTGTGCATGTTACTATCTGGCTGTGTGTTCTTGTGTGGTGCATGTAAATGCATGCTTGTGCGTGTGTGTTTGTGCATGTGGACTGGCCAGGAGCAAAGGGAAACAAGATAAAGGGACCAGTCATGTCTGGCTCCCGCGCCTCAATCTGTGTCCTCTCTGTTACTAGGCAACACCTGCAGGCATGCATTAGATAAAGCCTATAACCTCCCTCTTCCACCCCCCCCCCCTCCACATTTTCGCGGCTACACTCTCTTCATATCCACAGAACCAAGAAGGAGCCTGAGAGAACGGGACAAAGGTTTCCAATGTTGATGGTATATGGTTGTGTGTGTATGATTGCTCTTATAACCACACCTGATCACATGTGCACCAGTGGTATGACATGTTGGTGGGTGACTGTAGCAGCACACAATCCAGATTAAACCAATGCATCAAACTAATATATTGTAATGACCACAACAGGAGGCAGAGAAGCAACGTTTATATCCAAACTTTTATTGAGACAACACCCTCACACATGTCTGGCGCACTCAACCGGAAAACTACTGAGAGCCCCCGGAACCCGCTGAGCTCTCGCCGGATGTCCCGCCCCCCAAGACCCAAAGCTTGCGACGCTACAATATGCTAATCAGGGGTCGCGTTATTGACGTCATTGACCGTTTTTTTAAAACGGTGACGGAAAAATCTGAGGGCCGTCGGTCATTTTGACAGATTGCAATGCACACCCTGACCACTTGGTGGCGATGAGCATATTAATTGGCTCTTGTAGAAGAAGAAAAGTAGAAAAGAAGAAAAATGTCACGGCAGTTGAGTGTTGAAACATTTGAAACAACAAACCCACTTGAAACATTTGATTACGCGCAAGCGGGCATGCGCTTCAAGTCCATGCGGACCAGGAGGAAAGTGTGGCCTAGAAGCCCCACGTCATGCGAATTATCCGCATCGCGCCACCCTGAAAACTCGTTCGCTTGAGGGCGTGTTGACTAGTGGATCAACTAGCTCCCGCGTGTTGACTAGTGGATCAACTAGCTCCCGCTTGTTGACTAGTGGATCAACTAGCTCCCACGTGTTGACTAGTGGATCAACTAGCTCCCGCTTGTTGACTAGTGGATCGACTAGCTCCCGCGTGTTGACTAGTGGATCGACTAGCTCCCGCTTGTTGACTAGTGGATCGACTAGCTCCCGTGTGTCGACTAGTGGATCGACTAGCTCCCGCTTGTTGACTAGTGGATCAACTAGCTCCCGCCCGCATTGTGGTGATGAAGCACCGCCAAGCCCCACTATACGCGAATTGCCTGGCGGACGATATTCTTACATGTGTTTATCCACGGTGTGGATTATTTGTTCAGCTTGTTTGGACTGAATATTAATTAAAAATGAATTAAAATTAAATGCTATTGCACGTCATTATTATCATTTAAAAAATTAAAGTGACCGGTAAAAATAGATTATGATTATGATTTTTATGACCCTGTCAGTCAAAATGACGGACAACGAAAAAGTCTAGCGCAACCTCCGATGCTAATATATCTCCACCTAGCCACTGCCTCCATCGGTAAAGCAGAATTGAATTGAACTGAATAATCTTTATTGTGAACACATTAAATATAAATAAAAAATATATAAGAAATAACAAAATATTAATTAACCGTTAACATATACATCAGACTCTCAAATTTCTTATTTTTTTGTTTTTGTCCGAAATGGAGTAAAAAGAAGCAACATGCTTATCTAGTCCTACCCCAATTATATACTAATCAACTTTTCCCAAAACAGCAACGCTCCTTGCCAACTTTGCTTTCACATATCTTATGAGGTTTCCAGTTGATTTTGTGGTCTAATATTACACCCAGAAATGTATTTTCATATACTCTTTCAATATTAAGTTTGGTTTTGGTTTTCGACACCAACATAATATTGGTGTTGTCAGCAAATAATAAATCTCAATATTCTTGATACCTTACATATAAATAATAATAAAATAAATAATTTAGGGCCTAATACTGACCCCTGTGGAACTCTGCAAGTAATATCCAAACATGTGGATTTATAGTCATGCACACATTTTTGCCTGTTTCCTATATAACTTTTCAACCAATTCAGCGCAACCCCTCTGATACTGTACCTTTCCATGTTATTGATTATGTTGAGTATGTTGTGATCAATGTTATCAAATGCTGTTTTCCCACTGCATACTTCTTCTTATCTATACAACTGGTTGGTACTTCTATTAACTGCTTTAATGCCATAGATGTTGTCCAATGGATGCTTTTCAATGAAATTGTCCAAGCATCCAGCAAAGACTTTTTCCAATATCTTGGAGAATTGGGAAAGTAAAAAAACAGGCCTGTAATTTGTGAAGTGGTGTCTATACCCAGCTTTATATAGGATACGCCCTGAAGGTGATCAAGAGCAGCACCTTCAGTCAGAGACTGATTGCACCAATGTGCAAAACTGAGAGATGTAGGAAGTCTTTTATACCAGCTGCTATAAGGTTTTACAATGCACAAAAATAACTTTGCACTCTTTTTGTATTATTTATTGTATTTTAACTTTTTTAACTTATTAAGTATGGACGCTGTGAGGAAATGTGTGGTGTTATGTCTGTCTTGAAGCTGCTGTGACACTGTCACAATAATAATCCTGTAAGGATTATTAAAGGATCTATCTATCTATCTATTTGTCTATCTAATAAGCAGTTTTCATTTTACCTGGAAATGTACCTGTTTTGAATGACAAGTTACAGATGTAAGTTAGTGGGTTTCCAATACCATCAATGACGTTGTTGACTATTGTCATATACATTTTATTCCACTCAGTAGATGTTTTATTCTTGAACTTGCTAACAATGTTGATACTTTCTTTTTCCTCTCAGTTCTCAGAAAAATTGAGCTTGGGTTTCTATCTCTATAAGCCCCCCCTTCCCCCACCTCTTTTGGCTGTGGATCATTCATTTCTTCTGCCATTTTGGTCCCACATAAAAGTTGTTAAACCCAGTAACAACATCATTGTCAATAAAATCCTACGGGTAACTTGTGTTTGTTGACCCATTTCTAATAATGCTATTTAATACACCCCATATGCCCCTGATATTGTTTTTGTTGGATTTTATGTATGTTTGTAAATGGGTGTGCTTGGAGGTAAGCTACCCTATAGCATCAAAGTGAAGGCAAAGTTGAGGCCTATGGACCACAACAGCCTGCACTAAATCATGCACATGCATGATCTGGTAAAGGATGAGGAGAGATGAGGAATTCATTTGAGGTAAATGCATTTGGGATCTCAATAGAGTTGATTGTGGGGTGGAGCTAGGACTGCATTAGCAGCGTCAACTGTAGTGTCAGGGGTAGCATCAGGCCCCTGCGAATCAAGACCCGGTCGAACAAAGACATAGGGAGTCTCTCTGCGGGAGTCCCTCGAGGAAGCCCAGAAACATCATCTCCTTTCGCTCACCATAATCATGTGCCTTACCTCCATCATTGTTAGACTGACATCCTACAGGAAACGATGCCACATTCGACCTTCCCGGCACTGCACCCCTTCCAACCTGCGCTACCCACCGCTCTCTGTCTACACGGACCTTGAAGTGCTGGGGGGACTGTGGAACTGCCAATCGGCTGTCAAGAAGGCGGACTCCATCTCCGCCTATGCCTCTCTCCAGACTCACTTCCTGGCCCTCACTGAGACTTGGATCACCCCTGAAAACAGCCACCCCAGCTGCCCTCTCCACCGCCTACTTGTTTTCACACACCATCGGGCAAGGAGGGGGGACGAAGTGGTCCTACCAGGTCCTCTCCCTAGAACACATGACCAGATCTGCGTTTGAATTCCACGCTGTGGCAGTCACCCTTCCCATCAAGCTCTACATTGCAGTGATCTACCGTCCACCTGGCCCCTTCTGCGATTTCTTCGATGAGATGGATGCCCTCCTCAGCTGCTTTCCCAAAGATGGCACACCACTCGTTGTCCTGGGTGACTTCAACATCCAGCCAGAGAAGTTGCACTCATCCAAATTTAACTAACTTTTTCACCACATTTGACCTTAACATTCCCCCCCACCCTCCTACCCACAGGGCTGGGAACCAACTCGACCTTGTCTTCACAAGGTCCTGCTGTACCTCGGCCCTCTCTGTTACCCCGCTCCCCGTGTCTGACCATCACTTTGTTGCTTTCTCTCGCCCCTTGAAGTCCTCCACCTCCTTCCCTCCTCATATTGTCACCTCCCGTCGTAACCTGAAAGCTCTCTCTCCCTCTCTACGCCTCATCTGTTCTCGCTTCTCTACCATCTCCTGAACAATTCTCTCTTCTGTCCACCAAGGAAGCCTCCTTGACCCTGCTATCCTCCCTCTCGTCCTCCTTAGACTCCCTCTGTCCCCTTTCCTCCAGACCAGCACGATCTTCTCCCCCTCCCTCTTGGCTGTCCGAATCTCTGCGGGCTTGTAAAACAGAGCTACGGGCAGCTGACAGAAAGTGGAAGAGATCAGACTGTTTGGAGGACCTCTCTTGCTACCTTCACCTCCTCTCAGACTTCGCCTCTACTGTGTCAGCAGCCAAATCTACCTTCTACCGCACAAAGATCAACTCCTCTGCCTCCAACCCTAGGAAACTGTTTTCCATGTTCCCTTCTCTCCTCACCCCGCGCCCCCTCTCCATCCCCTTCCTCCCTCACAGCTGATGACTTTGCCACCTACTTTACTAAGGTGAAGGCCATCAGCTCCTCTTTCACCCCTACCACTATCCTCTCGACCACCACTCCCACCTCTGTCCGCCTCACCCACTTTACCCCTCTCTCCCCTGAAGATGTGCACAAACTAGTAATGGCTCACAATGCCACTACCTGCCCCCTTGACCCCATCCCTTCCTCCCTTTTCCAAGCCATCTCGAACGACATCCTGCCGTTCCTCACCTCCCTCATCAACTCTTCTCTCACTTCAGGCCTTATTCCAGCATCCTTCAAGATTGCTAGAGTCAAGCCACTCTTCAAGAAACCTACCCTCGACACTGCTGACATCCAGAATTACAGACTGGAATCTCTTCTCTCGTTCCTTCCAAAAACTATGGAACACCTCTAACCAACTGTCCTCCTATCTCTCACATAACAACCTGCTTGATCCTCATCAGTCAGGTTTCAAGACTGCACACTCCACTGAGACTGCCTTCCTCGCAGTGACGGAGTCCCTCCGTGCCGCCAGAGCCTCGTCCCTCTCATCAGTTCTTATTCTCCTCGACCTGTCTGCAGCGTTCGACACCGTGAACCACCAGATACTCCTCGCCACCCTCGCAGAACTCGGCATCGCTGACTCTGCGCTATTCTGGTTCACATCCTACCTGACGAACCGCACCTACCAGGTCACATGGAATGGCTCCTTGTCCGAACCCTGCTCTGTTGACACCGGCATCCCCCAAGGCTCAGTATTAGGACCACTTCTGTTCTCCCTATACACTAGATCTTTAGGCTCTGTAATCACGTTGCATAGTTTCTCCTATCACTGCTACGCAGATGACACTCAACTATTCCTCTCTTTCCCCTCTGACAGCCTGATTGCAACTCGCATCTCAGATTGTCTGGCAGACATCAACACCTGGACGTCTGCGCACCACCTTCTTGCCGGGGAAGGACTACCCTTACATGGACCTACTGGTAAATGTTGAGGATGGTGGGTCACCAACTGCGAGGAACCTCGGCATCATACTGGATGACCAACTGTGCTGCAGGGCCAACATCACCGCGGTGACCTGATCCTGCAGATTTGCTCTCTACAACATCCGCCTCTCTTCTGCGACCTCCACTGGCTCCCTGTAGCAGCTTGTATCAAATTCAAGACGATGGTACTGACCTACAAGGCTGTCAACAGAACCGCCCTGACCTACCTCCAAGCACTAGTCAGACCCCACACCCCGGCTAGAGCCCTCTGGCAACTACCTCGGCCGGCCAGCTGGTACCACCATCCCTGAGAGCAAGCAAAGGTCGCACAGCCAAGTCACAACTCTTCTCTGTCTTGGCGCCACTATGGTGGAATTGACCTCCCTGCTGACATGAGGTCTGCAGAGTCGATCACCTGCTTCCGCAAGAGACTCACCTGTTCAGAGCATTCCTTCCTCTACTCCCCCTCCCCCTCTCACTAATAAAACAAACAAGCTACTTTGCAATCATTCTATGTTTGTATGTCCTGGCTCTTACTTTGATATTCTGCGCTTAGTATTTTCGCACTTATCTCTTTTGTATACTAGCAATCGGTTAACTTAGCAATTATGCATGCTTGAAACTCGTTCTTGTGAAATCCTTACTCTACTGATAGTGGTTTAGTGTTGCATTTCCTCCTAACAAATGTAATTGTAAGTTGCTTTGGACAGAAGCGTCTGCTAAATGCCCTAAATATAAATCTAAATGTAAATGGTTCTGCATCGTCATGTTCTTGAAAGCAGCTTTTGTACGTGGTGCTCATGTCCCACACATGCGCACGCATGCACCCACGCACCCACACATCGATAACCAGAGATTTACTAACAGATTTTGAAAAAGAACAAGCATGTGCACACATGCTCGCCTTAAAAAAAAGTGTGTGTGGTGCTGAGCGCGATTTGGTTTAATCCAAACATGAAACACAGCTCTAACAGCCCCAACCCACACTATCTGTCCCAGTGTGTGCACTGTAAAAAGTGATTTTGGAGAGTGGTAAATATAACCTATGCAAACCATATAAAGTTTACTAAATTATTGCAGTCAGCCAAGGAATTATAAAGAAATGGGTAAATTATACATATGCTACCTATCCTTTAACAGTAACAACCATTACATAGAAAAATGTGGTGAAATATACCCCAAAGCCGTGAGTCCTGTGCTCCAAATTGCGCATGCATCAGACCGAGTGTTTGAGTGAGCGGGAAAAGGAATTCTGCGGCTGCCATCTTCCTCTCTCCGGCTGCCATCCGCAGAAGTGAAGGTAAGCTATTTACATAGGGCCTCTGTGTAATAGCGCAAATGCAAATGGTAATTTATGAAATGATGAGATATTACACTTAACTTGTATTCGGCGTGCGTCTGTGTAACGTGCCATTACTTGAAACGAAAGTTTGAATCTGTCCCTGGCGCCACCATGGCTGTTAACTGTCCGGACAAATCGCTGCATTGAAAAACAAACATAACTGATCCCAATATAAACTTACAACCGCCGTTAAGTAGGGTTTGCAATGAAATGTGTTCGCGGTGTGCTTTTTACAAGATTAGTCAGCATGCATGACCGTGTCTGACCGCTGGTTTTGAGTAGGGCTGCACAATTAATAGTTAAAAAAATCGCGATCTCGATTCACACATACACATGATCTCATTTCTACACACGATTCCGAAGCACTTTATATCACGAGCTGCATTACAAACAAATGCTCTGATTTTCCTCCCGGGTTTTTTCAAGCGCCCCAAAACGCAGCACTGCCGCTGCCTCTGCCTCCTCCCTCACCCCGGAAGTCCACTGGATGCGTGTCCGTTTTTCTTAGTACATCCAGAGAATTTCTAATATGACTGGCTCTGGTACATCCATGGTCCGTTGCGGAACGGCTGCGATGCATGTCCACTCCATGCTCCACTGTCCGTCAACGCGCAGCCGGTGCGGCTCTGCCGGACAGCGAGAATCACGAGGACCCACGAGATCGATATATAGCAGGATGTAGTTTCGATAAAGAGAACCACAAAAACCTCTGACCTGTTGAATTCAGGCCTGCCTCCGCTCATTATGATGTTTTCAAGGTGTAGTGCAGCGACATATGATCCGCTGTAAACACGGTGTATTTTATTTTGAAAATTAACCGGATGTTTCATTTTGTTTCTGCGCACAACTTACTGTCCCGAACGATCTGCTCTGTGCTGAATTGCTGCAGCTGTGACGGAGCCTGAATGCAGCGCAGATGATGGAAGCACATTGAGCTCATTGACTATCATTGAAACATATGTGATTGACGTATGTTATTTTACTTTTTTCACAAATATGTAATTATTGATATAAGTTCATTTAAAGTGAAATAATTTGTAAACAATTGCTTTGTTTTGCACAAAGTTGTGCTCCTTACCAACTTAACAAACTGCAGTTTAACATCAATCTGTGAAATGTTAAAAAATGTTTTTGTTTTTAAAGAATTTGATCTTAGTGTATGTAAATCACTCACCACTCCACTAATACTTTATTTTCACTAAATTGTATCTCCCTACAGACACAGAGCATTGAGAAAAAAAGGGATGCAGTTGTCTGCTGCCTCATTGACTACCTCGGTGAAAGACAAGAAGATCTTTTCCATGACTGCCAGGTATGTCATATTGATAACAGATGATTCATTAACTCAAGGGATCCTCATGTCTTCCTCTACTCTCCTCTCTCCTCTTCTCTCCTCTCTCCTTTCCTCTCCTCTCTTCTCCTCTCTCCTATCTCGTCTCTCTCCTTTCTTCCCCTCTTCTCCTCACTCCCATCTTCTCTCTCTGCTCCTCTCTCCCATCTCTTCTCCTCTCTCCTCTCCTATCTCCTCTCTCCTATCTCCTCTCCCCTCTCTTCTCCTCTCCTCTCCTATCTCCTCTCCTCTGGTATCCCCTCTTCTCCCCTTCTCCTTTCATCTTCTGTCAACTCCACTCTGCTCTCCTTTACTCTGCAAGATAAACTGACATGTATTGAAACAGCATCTTAAATAAAATTAAAAATGTGTATGCTCTTTGTTTATTTTATTTTTTTACATGTAGGAATGTGAGGACTATACAGACAAAACAATGAAGGTGATCGTGATGCACAATGTCATGGCCGAGGAGGACCCATCAGAGGTATCTATTGTGATTGAGGGAAACAAAGTGATGAAAGGATGTGGAAGCCGAACGAAGGCATGCGTACTGCTTATGGGACTGATATATTCCCTCAACCTCGAGTACCCAAAGCAGCTGAAGTACACGTTTGAAGCTTTTCAAAAACTGTTCTTGGAACTTGATGGGGGAAAACTACAGAAGAAGGTCCACAGCCACAATATGTTGTAAAACAGGTTCATTATTTTTACTTATGTTGTGTGAAGCTGTTGCACTTCTTTTTTATGATGATTTTATGGATTAAAAACATTGAAATGATGAACCATCTGAAAGTCTTTTTTTGGGGGGTACATCTTACCTTCTCTGAATAAGTAATGGTTACTAACTGATATTAATTAACTTTGATTAGTAATTATCAGGTATTACCTACTAGCAAACAAGAGATAATTTTACCCAATTTCAATGAGTAAGTAGCTGTTGAATAGATACATAAATGTGAGGTAAATTTTACCCAATTTCAATGAGTAATTAGCTATTGAATAGACACATAAATGTGAGGTAAATTTTACCCAATTTATTTAAGAATTTCATAGCTTTTTATTTGTTATTTTATACTCAATATATGGAATTGAATCTACCCCAACAAAGTCAATGCAAATTGTTACCTCCGATTTATTGGGTAAATTCTATAGGTTAATTTTTAGTGTGTGTGCATGGATATGTGTGTTAGTGTATTAGTTTACCTCCCTCTATCTCTGTGTTGCATAACAGTTTGATTATATAATCCCCAAACATATTCATGTCCACAAGGCTAACTGATCCCATGCATTCCCTGAGTGACCTCATGCACACCTTCTATACCTCACCTTCAAGTCTGTATTTGGATGTCAAGATGTTGAGGTGAAGGATGGATGAAGGAGAACAAATAATTTAAATCAGCCAATAAATTACCAGATTAGGTCCCAGTCACAGCACAGCATTTAGCATGAAGTACACCGGTTGGAATAGCTGATTTGAGGTATTAAAAAGAATATGATTAAAAAGCTATAAGGGATATTATCAGATGGACTGCCCTAACAAAAACAACAGGTCACTGCAATAGGAATTCTCCTTTTGGTGTGTAGGCAGGTGATAAGGGGGAAACAAAAGTGTAAAAAAACATAAACAAAATGCTCTATTGAGAAGCCTTAAAATGTGAGTTGGACAGAACAAGTAATTTCATCTTAAAAAGCCTCTGGCAAGCGGGAAGGGAGGGGGAGATGGAGCAAGGGAAGTGAGTGGGTGGACCAGAGGAGGTACATGGAAATAAAAATAGAAGGCGAAAGAGAGAAAGAGTTGTAAGGGGAAAGACAGAGGTGGAGGGATGGGGTGGAGGTCTGTTTGTGTGTGCGCGCATGTGTGTGTGTGTGTGCATGTGCATGTGTGTGTGTGCATGAGTGTGTGTGTTTCTCCAACTGTAAAGGATGTCATTAATAGTATTAGCGATTTGGCAGCACAAACTGCAGCTAAATGGCAAAAGGGCATGTGATGACTACCTGGCATCACTCAGACTGGTGAGACAACACACACACACACACACACACACACAAAGGATTAGCTGGAGTACAACCAGCACTTACACATGCGTTTTCTTCTATTTGGTTTTTCAAAGGTCCAGCTACCTTAAACTGAGGCATCCTCTTTATAACTTCACATCAGGCCAATAAGCCACTCTCTCTCCATCTTATTAGCTCGCTACTCAGGGATTCAGAGCTGCTCTTTGCCTTAGCAAACC
Organism: Merluccius polli; assembly: GCA_030340625.1. Classification (NCBI taxonomy): domain Eukaryota; kingdom Metazoa; phylum Chordata; class Actinopteri; order Gadiformes; family Merlucciidae; genus Merluccius; species Merluccius polli. Next base: position 86,858 of record JAOPHQ010005445.1, read on the forward strand.
ATGTTGTCATGGGGACCGTAAACATGACAGTTGAATTGTTGCACTTATGAAACCAATGCACACAGAAGTCCCTGGAACATGTCAGATGACATAGGAGGAACGAATGAAGGTGAATGGATGTGGAAAAAGAGCCAGAGATAGTCATCGGCCTCTCCTTCTCTTCTCCTACGCTCTGCGGAATGGAGCTATAGAGAGGACAGCTGATTGTCATTGCTGCTGTTGTCATGGCAGCAAGGCTAGATAAAAAACAGAAGTAGAGCTGGAACACCTGTCCAGAGCACTGCAGTCCAAACAGTGATGCTGCCATGGCAACCTTTTAGAGCATACATAGGCAAGGTATCAGACCAAATATAGAATATTGTGATGCATGCAGTTCAGTTCAGGGAGAATTTATTTTGTCAGATTGATGGTGGGTGTGCATATTGTTTTATTTTCTTATGTATATATCATTATGACTGACACTTAAACCACCGTATCTATAAAAATAAGATAACTTCCAAGTCTGTTCACTTTGGACACCTAAAAACTCTTCAAGTTGGATGCCTGAGAAATAGCTATAAGTGATGCCAAAGCAGATCCACACGTCACAAGCATTTAGGGGGCGAAGTTGTTATGATTGTCTAAATCCGATATTTTCACAGTCTTCCAAGGTATATTTGTAATACAGAAAGAAATACAGAACACAAAAGGATATGGGAATGGACAACAAAAAGTAATGTTTGTCTTTTTAATCAACTCCCCATGTCTCCCAACAGTTACAGGCATAGAAAAGTAAAATGGCAGAAAATATATATAAACCTTTCTTTAACCATGCACACACAAACTGAAAACATTTTTGGCCACTGTAAAAGTGAAAAAGTTTCTCTTAAAAAAAAAGGAAATGAACAGCGTCGTATGAAATAAAATAAACCGCTCATCTTAGGGATCAAGTAGCGCATAGTCCAATCCTTTATTCTTTAGAAGAATCATTCACTCATTTCCTTTAGACTTTTGGATTTGCTCAAGGGGCACCTGGCACCCCAGCCTTGCATCCATCAGTCCCCATCAGGGCGAGTCCTACTCCATCTTTTCCTCAGTCCCCCATGCAATTTCCGCTGGCCATCTCGGAGTCCTCCTTCTCTTTTGTCTCCTTAGACTTCACCTCCTCCTCCTTTCCATCCTCCCGCTCCTCCTTTCCATCCTCCCACTCCTCCTTTCCATCCTCCTTCTCCTCCTTTCCATCCTCCCGCTCCTCCTTTCCATCCTCCCTCGACCCACCACCCTGGCCCTGCTTGTCACGGAAGACGTCCACACCCAGCATGCGCAGGTAGTGGAATCGCTCGTTGCGTGGGACGAAGGCACGGATGGACGTTTTTCCCTTCCAGCCACACAGCTCAATAGGGCACTGGGGCTCCGACGGGTAGCTGACCAGACCAGGGGACAACAAGTGTCAGTACTCTTATAATAACTTCAGATAAATTAAAAGGCTTACATTCATACTTACTCTGGGTTCGGCTGGTACCTAAGCACGATACTTCCCATCCCTGTGAAAGCATAACTCTGCATTAAATATAAACTAAAAAATAAACAAAATCCAAACCAAATAGCTCAATATATCTGTATCTAGTGACACAGCATAGGTTTTCAAGATAGCCGACCTATGTTCTTGGCCTGAGTGTGAGCATGGCTCTGCAGTTTGCTGAGGAAGGGATTCTCCTGGGTGAGCAGAATCTTAATGTCCTCCACGCTCACTGTGATCATCCTGGAGCGGATGTATGGGTACAGCGTGTAGATGCCCTGGTGGGAGGGGGGTGGGGGTGGGAGGATGATGGCAGTGATCAATGCCGAGCACTCAACACAGCTTAAAAGAACATGTTGATTGTGTGTGTATGATTATTGTGTGTGTACTAGGGATGCAAGTTACCAAAGAATTCTAATCGAATACATAGGTCAAATCTCAGCGAGTACTCGAGTAAGGCAGGTTTTTTACTTCAGAAAAAGATCTGCGATACATTTTTAAATTATTTAAATTAACTTTATTAATCTGTATTTTATACAGTCTATGTACGTTACACCCACACCAGAGCTCCACTGGCTATGCAGTTTTTACCTGCTTGTTACTGTTGTAGAGCTAGACGCTAAAAAGCGATTTAATGGGGACATATATCCATTGGGGACATTTTTACGTGAGACATTTCATTTCAGTTAGACCATATTTTATGGCAGGGTACTTTGTAATGTTCCTATTGTGTAGTAATATTAATATTAACCAAACAATGGCTCTATAGCGAGTGCTCCTGGGCCTGTATATGCCGCTAGACACACAGGATTGCGTCTTTAGTTCGCCATGTCAGATCGCTGTTAGTGCGACTATCTGTTGAATATCCAATATCTTTCCAAATAAAAAAAAGAGACTTTCAAACTTCATATGATGCCATTGAGATGTGAGATTTTTAATACACCACCAAAGCAGTAACCTGACGCGCAAGGTTTGTTACACAGAACCACCTGGGAAGTCGTCAGTGGACACTGTTTGGAAAAGGGCAGGCGCTTTCAAAATATACTTGGCAGGTCATTGGATGAGCCATTTGTATATCACCGTCTATCAGAGGCTAACTTCAACCAATCAGATCAATGAACCATATGACGTAATAGGAGAGCAAAAACATATTTTCCTTCGAGAAAAGCCTTCAGTGCCGTTCTTTCAATGGAGAAATACTCTCCAGTTCAGCTAAAACTGATAGCAGCATCTACGCTAACCTCTTTAGGTGGCGCCACTGTTAGAACAAACAGTTGCCTCTTGCTGTTTTCACACCTAAACTATGCCCAAAAACCAAGTGGCTGCCAGTTGTTCCTGATTGGTCGAAACAACTGTGGTTCGGCCACATGCACATAACTTGAAGCCTGGCCAGAATGATCTCCAGAGAGAAACACGTGAAATTGTGATATCGGGATGGTCTCACGAGGCTAACAGCAGCGCTATACTGAAATACATTTCAGTTTTGATGTCGGGACGTTCCTGCAGGTCCGGGCCAGCCACTTATCGTTGGCAAACAAACCCATTTTAGTCTATCAACAACAACGCATGCAAAAATCTGCCAAATCATATATCAACATTATAACATTTATAAATGTCTGTGTAAAGCGTCTTTGAGCACCTTGAAAAGGGCTATTATAAATAAGATATGACTACAATAACAATTTGATTACAATATTTTTGTAATCAAATGGTGTGCTTGACGAATACACGTTTACACTCCTAGTGCATTTTTACCTCCTGTGCCAGTCTGAAGGCACAGCCGAACTGTTCTCCATCGCTGTTGCGAGACCAGACCTTCACCCCAGTGTTGATAACCTAAGAACAGCATAGAAAATACATGTAAACTACTGGTCTCATTTAATGAGTAAATATGCCATGTTGACTCTTAATGTGGTATGCGACATTAGATGAATACATCCATTGCCCGCAGAATTGAGTCCATCCTGTCTAGTCTATTGAAGGCCACCTATTGCTAAGACTGAGTTCTAGCCATCATTCTCACTTCATTTGTGCATTAAATTAAATCCTCCCTAGATACTAAAATGTGCTTCTGAAAACATTTTAGGCAAGAAATAAGCCATGCAGTTGCTGAATCTGTCTTCATTTTAGATCGACAGCGGTTAATTTAAAAGTTTTTCGGAAGTTTCCAGATGCGGCAAGTATCGCCGGATGCCCCGGATTTGCATAAAGTAGAAGAGAACTCAACTTCATGCAAATAAGGAGCATGCCAACGCGACGACAAATCTCTCGAAATCCTGTGGACACATACCTTTATGTCCTAGAGAGCGTTTACATGCACTCTGTTTATTGACTGCCATTCATGCTGAATCTATCGAGCGCCAAGGACGGATTAACTTTACAGCCACATATTAGGTTTTGACCTAGGCCGTGTTCCGATATCCGTACTTCCATGAGTACACTTAAACATAGTACACTATCCGTACTCAATAGGTACGCAGAGCTTCAGATGTTAGTGCTGTTCCAAATGCAATGCTCTGTGGCGCACTTAACGGAAATGACATCAGCTGTGCGGCCGCGTCACCCGCCAAACACGTGAATTCATTAGACGTTCTCTGAGCGCGGCTCCGCCTCTTCCGCTACGTAGCTAAGATGGCTGCCGTTGAGTACGCATAGTGTACACCGTTGCACACTCAGCATTTTGGCCTTTTTGAGTAGACATACGGGTCCTTTCAAGTACACTTCTTTTGCCGCGATCATAATCGGAACACCCTACGTACTCAAACTAGGTATACTAAGTACGGGTAGTACGGATATCGGAACACGGCCCTAGTCTTGTTTCTTTCTTTTTTTTAATTACCGCATCCAAAATAGACTGTCCTAGAGTCCTTTTTGTTACATTTGCTCTCTGCATGCTTTGCTCCGTTCAAACAATATGAATCTACTTCTAAATTAAATAGGAATAGGAACATTCAGTACCTGCAAGATGTTACTTTCTGACCCTGTCGGGGAATCCGAATAATCGATTATTCGCTCATACCACCCACTGATTATTAGACCGCGAAAAATGTGAGTTGTGTACATCCCTAATTCGAATACCTACCAAACAAACACATATCCGAATATTTGGGCTCAGCCCTACTGTTCTGTTAGCTTTTTAGCTAAATACAGCAGCAAAGGCTTTCAGAAGGGAATAGTTTTGATTCATAACTCCATGTGCACAACTCAGCACTGCCGTCAAGCTAATGTGCAGGTGTACATTAATGCATTAGGGAGCATAGAGAGCTCTCTTTTTCTAAAGTAAAAAGTATGTGCGCAACAGAAATGAGCACATACCAACACAGCCACTGTGGGTAGAGCGTTTGTTGAAACACTTTACAATTAAATTTAAGTGACGCAGGTTCAGGAATCAATATCAAGACTCAACCCATGTAAACACACCTTCATGCGCTCGCTGTTGTTGAGCATGACATTGCGTAGTTCTTTAGACACCATGTAGAGGTGTCTCTTCTTGCCCTCGTGGGACCGGGTGAGAACATTGAGCTTGGGGAAATCTGGGGACAGGTCGTAGAAGGACCTGGGAGTGAACGAACGAACGCGCGCGCGCGCACACGCACACACACACACACACACACACACACACACACACACACCAATTGGCAGCAGAACAGTTGAGTAGAAACTATCAAACAGATGTGATGCACAAATACACACATGCTGTAAAGTAGAGGACTTGGCTCATTATACACACTTACTGAATAGGAGTGAAGACAGGGTCTTCTTCAGTGAGAAACACAAAGGGATCTTCTTTAAAACCAAACAGCTTCTTCTTCTTATTAGGTGGAGGTCTGGGTGGCGCAAAGGGAGTTAGGTAAGACAACACATTACCAACCACACATGCTGTGTCTCAATGTGTGTACCTCCATACTTACTCTTGCTATTTTGATTGCATAAGTGCGATCACACTGACAAGTATGGCAATATGCAGTGCACTATGAGTACCCGGATGGTGTACTCATAACAGTCAAAAATGTAGTGTGGAACCCTGGACACTTCTCACCCTTAATGGTCACCATCTTGGCTACGTAGTGGAAGGGGAGGGACCACCAACATTTGTGAAAATGGCAGTTGAATTAAAAGAACGTTAATTTTTATTGATTTTTAATTAAGTCAAGTGAGCAAACAAGCTGGCAGAGATTTTGCCGGCCGTCATTTCCAGTAAGTGCACAACGGTTTCGATTCACGTGTTTCGATTTGAGACAACACAACCCTGGGCTGTGTGGGCTGTCCCGAATACCATATTTTGGGCTCCGGAGCTTCGGTAGTAATCGGCAGCGAATATTCGAATATTCGGGGGGGGGGTTTGGTGGTTTGGTGTGAGGTTTGGTACTAGGTTTGGTACTATTCGGATCAGTTGCAACTATTTTCCAAGCAAAGTAAGTGCACGTTTTTATCATGTGTAACGTTACTGTTTAAATGGCGGATAAAAGCTGAGGTGCGCGATTGTTGATGGGGGGCGGGCGGGATTGTTGACGGGGGGGGGGGGGGGGGGGGGTGCGACAGTCCTGGACCGGCCCAATAATCTGGACCGGCCCAAAAATAATAATACACAAAATAAAAAATACAAAATAATCGGCCTGAAATCGTCCGGCCGAACCTCCCTATGGCAGCCCGTCCCTGGTTATAGGCCTATGCGGCGCTCGTAAAAGCCGAACAATGCGCCTACATGCGCTCTTAAAGGTTTGGAAACGATCCAACAAGACTACATCTGTATTCCAATCACAATAAGTAGCCTACGTATCGGCCAACAATAATCAAACAAGGCAGTAAAAGTGGGCATTGAACTGTATAACTGTTTTGAAAAAAGGGGAAAAGGCCGACATATGCCGATACAATATGCAGCCAGCGCTCGGAAAAGGCTCGCGACAAAAAGATGAGCCACACATTTAGAAACATGAACTATCTAAAAGAAATACCTTAGTCAGAAAACAGATATGAGGCTGAACGTTTTGCTAAAATGTCACAGTTATGGAAATATTGAAAATGTTGGAGCGGCTGGCTTGACCACGCGAACCGAGAGACGGCTGTCTTGACCGCAGTACGTGATCGGTCATTAATCAATAATCGTATTCATCCGTATAACTGCACACAACTTTATTTAAAATCAAATGTAAAACATGTGTGTTTGTATTGTGGTGTCCGGTGCGTGTGGATGTGCGGCTCCTCCGGCGGAGCGGTTCATGTTAATAGCGGAGTCCGGGAGGGTTCACCTTCACGGCGTAGTTACGAGGGATGTGCGACTATCGTCTTAAAAAATACTAAAGTGTTTTTTAAAGATAGAAAGATATTAGATATTCAACCGATATTCACGCTCCGAATTACAGTGATCAGACACGGGGAACTAAAGCCGCGATCACCGCACCGCTTCAAGACTCACAGTATGCAACACAACGTCCTTTTGATCGATAACAATATAAATTGATCGACACATTTCTTAACGATCAATGATCGATCATCGATTAATTATGCCCATCCCTAGTTCCCACACAGCTGAGGTCTTCGGCATTTTGTCTTCCCTTTAACGGCCAAGGTGAACTGAAGCCTGACGTTCACTGCTGTGAGTGATGTCACGCGCCCAAGCTGAGATGGTATATATTTCCACATCTTAACAGTCAAGTATAAATATAGTACAAGAATGTGCTGACAAAATGTATTTTGCGGTTCGCCTGTAGTGATAGCCTACATTTCCAAAAAAAAAACAAAAAAAAAAAAACAAATATCCGAATCCCAAAATTGAAAACCGAATACCTACCCAGCGAACGAATATCCGAATAGTCGAATATTCGGGTCCAGCCCTAGGCTGTGACAATAACCGCATCACCGTGGTCATGTGATGCCTACCACGGGGTTGAGCTCATAACCGTCACAATTTGTAACACGGTTACAAATTGTGGTTTTTTTCACAGATCAGACATAAAAGACAAGCATAAAGTAAAGTTGGAGTTAAATTTGAATTGCAAGTGCTTATAGCGAACACACTTCTCGTGTTGTAATGCCCATGCAGTTGACGGCCACTGGCTGGGTGACATTAGATTCAGCAATGGCCTCCAATCTAGCATCAACCTAAGCCAAATGTTACGTTGCCTATTTGGGCACATTTTGTCTAGGGCTGAATGCTTAGGAGCTTCGACCGTTGCCATGGTAATCAAAGCCCAAATCAGTATTTGAATGCTTAGGTCATCTTTTTTAATATATGCATTACCCCAAAAATCCCAAATAGCCCATGAAATAAGAAATAGTAATCCAACATTATTCATTATGCATTATTGTTACTTATTCTGATATCCTCAGACATGGACATTTAGTTTTGTACCTCACAGCACTCTCATCTAATGTCACCAGCACTGAAACTGTGACAGTTGTCCATGTGGCAGGCCTACAACTAGGCTAGCAAGATGTCTGGAATAATTTCCAAATTTGTTTACATGGGCTATGGCTGTCATTTATTTGATGTTGTTGTCGCACATTTTGAAGCCGTTTTCCGTTTCAATAAAAAGGAGAATCCTTGAAATCCGACAAAAATGTATCAAAAAAATATTTTTTTGTCGACATCTCTCATTAGACTAATAATAATAATTCATAATTACAATAATAGTGAAGTGTGTAAGTAAATATTGACCGCAAGTTTGAGGAAGGTATGATAGCTTGTGTTGTCCGTTCCATTCGTTCATCCGCGTCACTCCTCCCGTACATGCGGGTAATTCTCACTGAAGTTTTGAAGCACCAAAAATGGTATTTAGGATAGCCCAAATGTTGTCTTTGAGCCCAACGACAAGGGGCAAAAGGGAAATTTGAATGAGGCAATATGCCACATTTGTAAAAAAAAAAAAAAAAAAACGGGTATCCGCCTGTGGGGGGCGTGGTGCATCAGCCGCAGGAGAGAGCTGTGGAGGGGGCTCAGGAGAGCAGCGCCAGGTGAGAGTGACTGGCACACCTGCATCCTGTTGAGCTAATCACTCTCTCCCTTCTTAACGCAGTAGCGTGCTGGACCCGAGAGGACCGGACTTGGAGGACACGGGTTGTCGACGGAGCCAGAGCTAGGCCCGCGACAACATTAGCGTGTATTATCATTGTATTCGAATAAACCTGGTAAACCCACATCGTGCGTGTCATCCTTGCAGTGAGAACCCCCCTCGTGTCACCATACTACGCCACACGAGGAAATAGTAATATCTAAGAGCACAACCAACACTGACAGTAATCAGTGGTGAGTGCTTACTGGCAGCGTGATTTGATAATCTACAGAAGAAATTCTGCTATTCCGTACCGTTGAGAAGCCAGCATTCAAAGCCATGCTACAGTCATTGTTTATCAAAAGATAAACAATATGTACTTCATGACTGAAAGTATTTTTCTCAGTGAAGGACCACATAATACAGGACTTGGAAGACGTTAACCATTTCTCAGCGACAACCAATATGTGGTCAAGCGTGAACCTGACCGTACACTCATCTCAGCACAAACTGGGAACTAAAATGGAAGTACCTATAGACCGTGTTCCTGCCAGAAAGCCACACGGGTGACAACCTGATTTGGCTCAAAGTGCAACATAAAAAGGAAACTAGGCTATATATATAGCCTATATTAAGACATTAACTCTAATATCCTATAGGCCTATGTCGGTCAAAAACACAGTTTTGTTTTTCTACTTTATATTCAATTTATGCTATTTAAAAACATGTACAAACAACATAGGATGAATTGTGTGAACAAAGTGTTAAAAATATACAGAGGGTCAAGAACGCATGACACAGCTTGAAAATGAACATGAACAAGTGATAAAACTCTCAAAAAGTCTCAAATAAAGAATTATTATTCTTCAAACAGCAAATTATATAAATATACATCACCAAACTGTGGTAAGAAAGAAATCCATATCGTCCAAGCCCTACTACCCTGTCGAAGTTCACGCACTATGCAAGTAAGAACATAGTACACATCCATGTAGTAACGAAAGTATCTGAATTGAGACACACCAACAGTCTCACACACACACAATGCCACCGGTTCAACTCGACTAAACTCACCCACACACTGCATCATGTGCTGTGGGTGGCTGGTCACTCTTGGGTGCTTCTGCCGCTCGGTCCCCAGCTGGCTGCCCTTCACCTCCTCTTCCTGCTGGCACTGCTGCAGGGGGGCTGTCTTCTGTGGTGGGAGCGCCCTCTGCTGGGGTGGCTGAGCTGGAGGGGGGCTCCTTCCTCGGCTGGAGATGGAGTGTGGGGGCGGGGGTATTAAGAGGAGGAAGTGTGTGTTTGTGGGTGGCTTCCCATTTCTGCTTGAGGGTAGGGTGGGGGGGCACAGAGAGTGATCAACAGGCAGTGTGTTTACCTTAGGGTATCTTTTGTTCCATGGCATGGGTGCTTTCTTCACCAAGACGGCCAGGAAGAACCCCCCAGTGTTCTGGTGATGAGGCAGGACCCTCATGCTGACGCGTGCGCACGCGCACACACACACACACACACACACACACACACACACACACACACACACACACACACACACACACACACACACACACACACACACACACACACACACACACACACACACACACACACTTAGCTCAACAGTTCCCTCTGCTGGCTTATTAAACACATTAGCACATTTCAATCCCACAGTAACTCAGATTAAGATATGTATATCGAGAAAAAGTGGACAACATAAGCTGGTTCTGTGTGTGATGGGCTGATACATACCATCTGTCCAGGTGAAAGCTGGCCAGTTTGTTGGGGTCTGTGGGAGGGAACATCGTGGGGCGGATCTGGGTGTGACGGCTGGAGGGAACCTGGGAGAAGTCTGAGTACCACTGGCCCTCTTTGGTCATGAGCTGTGGAGGCAACAGGGATAGAGTTAGAGCTGAGAAGCAAGGGAGTAGCAGGGTGGTGGGTAGGGGGGGGGCGATGGTGGTTTACCTTCCAGCTGGAGATCCCGGGCATCCACTTTAGCCCTGGCAGGTCGGCCGAGCCATCAGCCAGCTCCAGAGTTCCTGGAAACATGTAGAGGAATGCCACCAAGTGATAATGTTAATGTACCAGGGTATCTGCAGGAATCATAAAGATGAATTTACTACCTTTTACTACCTTTTTTACTACCACCAAAATATTTTTTACTACCAACACGACGCGGCCGGGGGGCTGGGGAGTATTGAGTAGAGTTAAAAATGATTACAGATTGATTCAAGTGCCAATTTGGTGTAAATTGACCCACAGTCCTGTATAAACTCACCACATACAGTCCATATGGATAAAGATTTGGAGCAACACCTCTTCACAATTTGTGTTCCAAATTGTCCCATTGTTTTTTCCTATGTACTGCGTTTTATTTGGTTTTAACATCTGAATGTTAGTGAGAAGAAAAGATGGATGAAAAAAAAAAAAAAAAAAACAGCGGTAAAAGCAATCGAGTGAGTCCGGGAGAGGGCTACTCTCCTCGGACACATTACTCTGAAGCCCCGGTGACGGTCTGGAAGTGCGGATTAATAAATACTTCTTTTTTTTTTAAACAGCGGTTAAAAGCTAGCTTGTGTCTGGGAGAGGGCTGCTCTCCTCGGACACATTACTCTGAAGTCCCGGTGACGGTCTGGAAGTGCGGATTAAAAGAATAAATAAATAAAAATAAACAGCGGTTAAAGCTAGCGTGTGTGTCCGGGAGAGGGCTACTGTCTTCGGACACACATTACTCTGAAGTCACAGCGGTTAAAGCTAGCGTCTGTGTCCGGGAGAGGGCTACTGTCTTCGGACACACATTACTCTGAAGCCCCGGTGACGGCCTGGAAGTGTGGATTAATAAATACAATTTTTAAAAAAACAGCGATAAAAGCTAGCGTGAGTCCGGGTGAGGGCTGCTCTCCTCGGACATATTACTCAGAAGCCCCGGTGACGGTCTGGAAGTGCGGATTAATAAATAAAATAATGTGAGCGCGGTACAGCGGACCTGAACCGGATGTGATGAGACTTGTTTAGCAGAATGCGGAAGTATGTTGCGCATAACCCCAAATCGTATACTTTAATTTTAAGCTAGAATTTTTCTTTTTCTTTTTTTTCAGAACAAATATTATATGGAAACTCATATATGGATGTGGTGACTTTTTTTTTTACTACCAAGTGAAATTACATTTACTACCTTTTACTACCTTTCAAGGGCCTTAATTTTGAAAAAAAAAATTACTACCTTTTACTACCCCGCGGGGACCCTGTGTACGTTCACACCAAACACAAAGCAAATGTTTCTAGCGGCACAATTACATACAAAGTCAATGCAAAGACGCAAATAGACGCAAATAGACGCAAATTCACGCTGGGCGACTCGAAATTCAACTCAAGCAAACAGTTCGCTCAAGTTAACATTTTTTAACTTGTACGTAAAATTTGCATGACGCTGTGTCGCGAAAGCCTATCAGCCTTTTCCCAACATCACCGACGTTCTGGTTCTGACTTAAATCACAAGCTGATCATAGCCTTCTGAGTGAGAGAAATCTATTTTTTTTATTCAATAAAAGCACTATTTCAATGATGACAAAAATGTGACTTACTTCATGTTCTTTACAAAAATTGACAAACAAAGGAAACAACCATATGTGCTTTTCTTTATGTCACGGTAGATGTTTTTTTCATATCAAAAGTTCAGGTCAGTATCAGGTTTATATGATAATTTATCTGCAATGTATAAATGGTTTTGTGTTTGGTTAGCTGCTAAATGTGTTCATACTTCCAGGCACATCTGGACTGGCTATAGTACATAAAGTATACTGTAGGATTGGATTGTGCAGGATACACTGCTACTAGATAGAAAGAAAATAATAGACACTGCATTATCCTTATCTAAATTAAAATTAAACGCCATCTATTTAATTGTTTTGCTTCTAATCATAAAATAATTTAAAAGCAGAACAGTGGGACATTTGCATCAGACCCAAAATTTGCATTTTCTTTTCTAAATCCAAATTAAATATATTCTGTGAAGTATTCATGTCCTTTATTGTGACACACTTTTCCAGGTCGTTTTCACCATTTGCAGAACAAAACAATAACACCAGATTGCACAATTTTCCATTTATGATGCTATCAGTTTGATGTTATGAACCCAGACACAAAGGTGATTATTTCTCTGACATCTCTGGGACTTCCACCAGCTTCCACAACAGGTAGCAATGGTGGGTATCTTGATCATGGTTGATGACGGAAAGAAATAGCATAAAGAAACATGTATTTACTAAGGATGGGCATTTCAAGCAAAAATACCATTTGATATTTGCTGGACCTATTCAACCATTATTCAAAGACCCCCCCCCCCTACCCTTGCACGCTGCGGAACATTTTGAAACGTCAGACGTATCAGGTTTAATTGCGCTTTAGTTAGGCTATTGTTTATGGCAAGGTACTTTATAATTTGCTTATTGTGTAGAAATATTGACCAAACAATGGCTCTATAGAGAGGAGTGCTGCTGCCCGACAGCTTCGCTTGTAAGCCCCGTATCCTCAGCAGGTATATACCGCTTTAGTTCCCCACATCAGATTGGTGTAATTTGGAGGGTGACTATCTGTTGAATATCCAATATTTTTCTAACGAAAAACGACATGTTTTTTTTTTATAATTATTCGAAAATCATGAGTCATCCCTAGTATTTACATGAGGTAGGCCCCTTCTCTTCTCCTCTTTTCTGGAGTAAGGTTAGGCTTCTCAGGAAAAAATGTCGACACCGGCGATACTGTTGATACCGGTATTAACCGCTTGGGGGGGGGGGGTATCTTACAGTTTTGCTGCTGCCACTTCTATGCAGGTAATTAGGGAAATGCTGTCCAAAATTTGTTTGTACCTTTACTTGGCAGGCACTGGTCTAAGTGTTAAAAGATAAAGATAAAAGATAAAAGACACAAATACATGTGTGTTTTTGTTTTTGCATGCGTGTGTCTTCTATGCATTTGCTTTGTATGTGTGTTGTTGTTGTTGTACTACCTTCACTCTTCTCCAGCAGGGCTGCAATCACCGCTTCATCCTCTACGGGGTTGAGAGAGCAAGTCGAGTAAACCATCCGCCCTCCAACCGCCAGTTGTTCCACGCCGCGCACCGCAATACGCAGCTGCAGCCTGGAGAGAACACACACAATTCAGCGTGATTACACAGGCATGAGCCGCTATATAGAATATGCTCCCCCCCAGCCAGGCATGTTCCACCCACCCGTGGAGGTGCAGACTGTTGGCTGTGGTCCACTTCTTCCACACGTCTATGTTCTTCCTCATGGTGCCATCTCCACTGAGAACAAAAAGGACCAGACCAATCAAACAGATCGCTTGGCGTATACACAGCCAGTACTTTTGCATCCAATATTCCTTTTGAATATGGCTGCAGAAGCACAAACTGTGAATGTTCTCCCTTGCTACCTGCCCCTCCTTCCTCCTGGCCCATTGTGTTTGGCAGGGGCAGCGGGCTTCAGAGCCAGCCTCACTCAGCATTTGCTAAACCAATGCAACTCCATTGTGGCCACGAAAGTGACTGTAGATTTAAAGAACTATAAATAAAACACAGGTCACTGTGTGTGTGTGTGTGTGTGTGTGTGTGTGTGTGTGTGTGTGACTATACCGCACTAATATTCTATTCACTTTTCAATCATAAAATTGCCTGCCAAGAATCTCATCCAACCATCAAACATACAAAAATGAACCACATCCCGTGTCTCCATCTGTCTCTCCAATCCCTCTCTGTAGAACACAGAATTAAACTCCTAACTAGTGTTAATTTTGTTAACGAAAACTAAATGAAAATATGTTCGTCAACGCACATTTTTCACCGGACAAAAACTAGACTAGATGAGACTGAAACCCCCATCAATAAACAATAACTGGGACTAAACCAGTATGCATTTTCGCGGACTAATGAAGACGAGACGAAAATGTACTTAAATAAATAAAGACTGGACTAAAATCTATGGACATTTTAGTTCATGAACAAAGACGAGACGAAAATTGGGGGGGGGGGGGGGGGGGGGGGGGGGGGGGGGGGGGGGAGAGGCGAGCGGGCAGAGAGAAGATGCAGCATTCTGTCAGGCGGCACGACAAGCGGGCGCACTCCCGTGGAACTGACGCTTCTGTGCTCGTTGAACGCATGCGCGCGCTCGTGGGAGCCGTTGGAAGAGTTGAGAACTGTTTACATCTTTTTGACGCGGCGGTTGAAAAATCTGAATCGCGCTCCTCCGCCCGTCACTTCACACGGGGAGCGCAACGTGAAGCCGCGCGGCCAGCCGACAGCGCGAGCGGAAATTCTTTAAAGAGCCGGACGCGTATTTGTCCTCCTTTTTGAGAGCGCAATAGTAACACACCGCGCACCCCCCCCCACCCCCGCCGGTCGTAGGTCCGCGGTGTGTTACTATTGAGCGCACACCCCCCCCGTCGGCCGGAGTATTACAATCGCGCGCCGCGCCCCCCCCCCCCCCCCCCCCCCCCCCCGTCGGCTGTAGGTCCGCGGTGTGTTACTATTGCGCGCGCCCCCCGTCAACAATCGCTCACGCATCATTCACCCCGAGCCAGTTTGCATGCCTGAGACTTACTTTTAGTAAATCATTTTTGATTAGATGGAAATGTTCTATATTATCTGCTGACAAAAAAAGTAAAAGGGTAAAATAATTGTCCTGACTAAAACTAGACTAAAATGTTGACAGTTTTTGTTGACTAAAACTAGACGAATACAATTATGTTTTCTTGGACTAAGATAAAGACTAAAATGCTCGATTTATAGTCGACTAAAACTTGAATAAATAAAAACAGTATGAGGTTGACTAAATGTGATAAAAACTAACAAGGGCAATTGAAACTGGACTAAAACTGAGACTAAATTTAAAAATGGCTGATAAAATTAACACTACTCCTAACTATGTGGAGCAGCAGCAGAAGGCTTAGCTCCCAGTGCTGACCTGCAGGGCACGTCACAGAGGATGCGGTCGTAGAAGAGTATGTCTCTCTTGCCGTCCGTAGCCACCTGCAGCGTGGGGATGCAGGAGGCGTCGTGGTTGACCACCATGATGCAGGGGCTGTTGAGACGCTTGGCCTGGTGCACTAGCAGGTAGCACCGCTTGTTGTCCACATCGTTGGCGATTACAAAGCCCTCTGGAGCATAAAAGGAAAGGAAAAAAAACACTTTTGTGATGTCCATGTGGGCAGGCAAAACATTCCAAACACATTCATTATAACTTTGTAATGGGCATGCTCCCAATATTGCATCTAACATTTGAAGGATTATTACACATTCCTCCCCAATCTACATTAACCTATTTGCCCAGAAATGCTTCATAGCGCATAAGCATAAATGTAAGTTCATTCAGCTTTGTTGATGTCATCAGTGGTTAGCAGAGGACCAACAGAGGAGTGGATTCAGTGTAATCTGGGCCAGACCTGGGAAAGGCACCTCCATGTCAGCGTGGAGCATCTCGATCAGCTGGGCGGTCTTGGAACCTGGGGCAGCACACATGTCCAGGATCTGCACAGGAGACAGACATAGGTCAGAACTCACAGCACCAGGCCAGTTGCGAGAGATTATACTGTTTGTGAAGAGATAAGAGAGTAAACATCCCACTATGTTCTATGTACTATTGCTCCTAATAAGAACTGAGCTGAAACTCTGGATCGTGCAAATAGGCCCTTTTCACAGTGACGTCATTTCATTTCTGCCTTTCCGCAAAGCAGTTTATCTGTATTTCCGTTTTACTGTCGCACCAAAGAAAATTCCAATAGTATCTGTCTCAGGAATGCTCAACAACAATTCAAAGTCATTTAGAAAGGTAAAGTTAAGACTAATAATGTTTACATATTTACAATTGTTTTTTCTTGGTAAAATTATCGATCATTTCCAATTTACCATTCTGTAACTGCCTTAGATGGTTGGGAAAGTAGGCTAGCTAGCAGCAACAGGTAAAATATGCATTGCTACCTGACTGTGCTGTAACAAGTTTAATTACGCTTTATGTTAAGCGTTTACTTTTAAATGTATTTCTTAATTTCTACCAGATGTACAAGCGACTTGGTGAACTCCATGTTTCGGACTGGAAGTAAACAACCCTGTTTCGAGTCAGAACGGAACATGTCTGACGTCATGTGAAAAGGGCCTATTTTTGCTAAACAAAAAATAATAGAAAGCAACATTCTGAACCTAGAATGACTGACATTGTTGATGAGGGACTTCAAATTCCGGGAACACACAGATATTTCATGAAACAATGCGAGATAAGTAGAAAAATATAATTGTGTTAGGTATTATTAGTGACCTTGTGATGTGGTTCGATCTTCATCAGAAGAGGAGGAATCATGCTGACCGCTTCCTGACGACTGATGTTACCCTGGAAACAAATAATGTACGGTTAGATAAGTCAAATAAGGTTGTTTCATAGTCAATATACAACGCATGGATATCAAACGAAAGGCCATTCATTCATTCTGGTCTTTGGGAATTTTCCATTGGTGAACTCACCGACTCCGTCTCGCTGACCAGGAACTGGTGGAACTTCTCTAGCAGTGGGGACTTCCTGATGATCTTCCTGCTCATGTTGGTTTGCCATGCCAGCTCATCGGGGTACCTGGTCACACAAAACTAACATGAATGAACCACACCACATCAAACACATGTCTCAGAGCATGTTTTCATTGGTTGAACGAAACAAGACTTTTACCAGCTGAGAGGTGTGGGAGCCTCTAGCTTCACACCATCAATCTCCACTTCCTGAATGTCCTTGAAGTATTTCTCTTTGAGACAATGGAGGATCTCCTTGGCATGGCTGCAGTAGGGGAGTAAATGGTCACTTCAGAATACACAGTACAGTTGTAATTGCCATTAGCAATAAACCAACATCAACATATGAGGGCGTTGAAGAACAAAAATAATAGAGACCAAGAACAGCAATCGGGAGATTAGTGTCTTGAGAACTACGACCCAGCAGAACTCACAGTAATTACTGTGCATACAATATGGCATGTTCTTCAATCTAATTAGCCTCACTTTTAATTGATAGAATCAAACATTTATTTCCTCTCTCTCCAATAATGATGGGAGATGTAGGAACGTGGCAAACCATTGACCTCTTGTATCCAGTGATGCGAATGGTTGCAGGCAACGGTTCTCTCATGGCATCCATAAACAGTTGAAACTCCCCCTCCGGCACCAAATCCAGCTCCTTATAGTAGTCTTCAAACAGCTTGTTCTCCTTCACAATATCAGCATAGCCGGCTCCCCAGCTCTAGAACACATACATGACTTATTAAGAGTATGGATGTAAGCCAGATCTGCATGCATGAATGTGGTGTGTGCACTTGGCTAGCATGGGAATATTAACACCCAAACCTCCAACTGTTTTTTGTTAAACTGCTGAAGGAAATACACTATATTATATATTATATTTAGATATAAATGTAATACTGGACGTAACCCTTCAATTCCTTAAGGCATGTTTGAAAGACGTTGCGAACAGCTAACGTAAGCAATAGTTAGAGCAATTGATTAAACTTACAGAATTGTCTCTGTTGTCTCGTCCCGAAGACTGTTTTTTCTGTCTCTGTCTGCTTCTTTTCCCCATGTTGGAATAGAAGACAACTCTGGAAAATAGCTTGCAAAACGTTGTGGAAATATACCGTACGGTCAATAGTTAGGAAGTCAATAGCTACGTAGTTATAACATGAATGTGCGCGCAGTTTGTGTTGTGGTTTCTATGAAACGTGCTGCCTCTGACGCGCAGTCTGTTGGCGCAGCCATGTGAGTCAGGACCTTATGGGTGGCCACTGTATGCCTGAATTACAGGTTTTGGAGCTAACCGTAAAGTAAATATATGTTCTTGTTTTTCAGTGGTCCGTGTACGAAGTATAATTAATTTACATTTGTTCACGTTGCATAATGAAAAAGGCCAGTTTAGGGTCCGTGTACGAAGTATAATTAATTTACAGTTGTTCACGTTGTATAATGAAAAAGGCCAGTTTCGGGGGTATTGCCTAATTTCATTGTCCGAGACGTGCACTGCAATTCAGCGCGCCAATCGCCAAAGCGTCAGCTTGTTCCATTATCCAAGTTGTACAATGAAAATTGAACAAGGAAGTCGAGAGCCGGAAACAGAGACAGCTCGCCTTCAAAGTAAAGCTCGCCTTATAAGTAAAAGTCGTGCGTTTTGAAGCGTGAATTTAATTTAAGGAGAGCTAAACTAAATAAATAAACAAATAGCCTCAATGGTCCGTGTACGAAGTATAATTCATGTACAGTTGTTCACGTTGTATAATGAAAAAGGCCAGTTTCGGGTCCGTGTACGAAGTATAATTCATTTACAGTTGTTCACGTTGTATAATGAAAAAGGCCAGTTTCGGGGGTATTGCGTAATTTCATTGTCCGAGACGTGCAATGCAATTCAGCGCGCCAAAGCGTCAGCTTGTTCCATTATCCAAGTTGTACAATGAAAATTGAACAAGGAAGTGGAGAGCCGGAAACAGAGACAGCTCGCCTTCAAAGTAAAGCTCGCCTTATAAGTAAAAGTCGTGCGTTTTGAAGCGTGAATTTAATTTAAGGAGCGCTAAACTAAATAAATAAACAAATAGCCTCAATCAGGGGTCTTCAACGTTTTCCAGGGGGGTATACTACGAAGCTCGATTAGTGGGTTAGCGAGGTATGTTGCGCTCAAAGCCTGGGTTAGCTGTCCTACGAAAGTCGCTCTCTTTTAGCGTCGCTGTATCACCATGGTAACTTATGCTGGCAACCAAACCTGGTCGGGAGGAGGTTTTCAGCTCAGACTTTCCGATTAGTTCGGCTTCTTAAAGCTGCAGCGCCGCTTTCGGGACAGATCCGATCCCTTTATGAGAGATACAGGTTCTCATCAGAGGGTATTTATGAGAGATAGGTTCTCATCAGAGGGTATTCGCTATTTGGTCGTCCTTGTTGGACCTTATGAGGGCAATGCTACAAAAAGAAGCCGTGCGCAGTGTGTCTGTGTTTCACTGCGATTTGTTGCCACGGGTACATATTTGCATACAGTTGGTGATGCCGAACATATCCGCAAAAAGGTGCCTTGCGATACGCAAGGTTGTAGCTGCCCTAAATACACTGCTAAATATGTTCGTGGTGTTTCCCAACTTTTTGCCAACACAAACCGTCAAGTTGCAAGTTATCAACTTGCAGGTAAAAGAAAACACCAGTAGGACTATACGTGAATGAGCGGTAGAGTGGCGGTAGCGCGTCAGTCTTCAGATTCTGCATGCTGGGTTCGATTCACAAGTGAAGTAGGTATGTGTAGTTTATTAAAAAAAAGTTATATTTCTTATGTCATATGGAATATTTATTCATTAATGTTATGGAATTATCCAGTTTGGTAATCTAGATGGGGGTAAAAGGCAAGATGATGGACAGGCAACATATGAACCCCGGTCGCTGGCGTTCAGCTCACATCCTTCCACCACACCCCGTCGCTACCTTCCAGCACATGCAATACGTTTCTTACATATAGGATGTATTTGAAAGGAATTCCCTAAATTACACAAAAAGCAAGTTGGAGGTTGCTTTTGCATTTTGCAATCATATGCGTAAGAATTGTTCGCCATTAATCCCAATAGAGTATTGGGATTAATGGTGAACAATTCTTACGCATTCACAGAATCTGCTGTTTGTTGCCAGCATGGGCAACTGTGTCGCCCCTTGCCGTTATTTGCTTTTTAAACTCCTCGTATGAGTTCATAATCACTACTTGCTCATAAGTGACATACACAGCCCGTGTTCGCTCCGTCGGATCCATTGCGTCAAGGTGAATGACGTATTGACGTTGGGTTACGCCCTTTTTATGTGAACGCGCATTGAACCTAAAGCGGAAAACCTGGCTTGACAAATTTACCTTTAAGTGAGCTTCGTGGAACCGTTTAACTCTGATCGCGAGTTTCGTCTTTAGCAATCGAGGTTTTCCCAAGAAAACCTGGATATGTTCAGCGAGCTTCGTAGTATGTCCCCCAGGCCAAGGACCCCCAAACTGATAGAGAGATGGAGCGGGGACCCCCTACTTATGTTGTGTAAAATGGTGTTTTATATTAAACTGGTCCTATAGTGCCATGTATAAATGTACCTTGTTATTGTTCATTCAATACTAAGATATTGAAATAATACACAGGTTCATATATTCATGTGCAAGGTACAGTGAGTAGGGTGGCCATGCCACTGCCATTCATAAACATAATGTAGAGTCCGCTAGGATGCGTTGGAAAGACGACGCGGTTTGTTCAGCAAACAACATTTATTGATGCAACAGAACAGGTTACTGTCGGCCGTAACCACGGCAACACAACTCCAACATGAAGTTAGCCGTAACTCTCTCCTAATGTTCCTCGCGCTCAACCCAGGCTCGCTCACACACACACACACACGCACACACGCACGCGCACTCACACAGCCCTCATTCCGTCAAAAACTACAACACCACACCGGATCTAGAGCGGAAACAAAAAACAACAGGCACGCCGCACACTTGTTCAAGAGTAGTAGACGTTACGTTTTGAGTGGATGGCGAGCGCGAGACGCCGAAATTGATACCAATAATATTCTGAATGGAAAGTTTACTTTTAAAAAGTTGCCAAATGGTTCCATTGACAAGACCAAAGTGATCTGTGTGTTTTGTCGTTGTGAACTGAGCTATCATCGCAGCACGTCCAGTCTGAAATACCACTTATTTTATTTTTTTGTTTTTTTATTCAACTTTTATTGTTGAATTTCTCCAAAATGGTACAGTAAAAATGCTTGATATTGCAAGTGGTATTTCAGACTGGACGTGCTGCGATGATAGCTCAGTTCACAACGACAAAACACACAGATCACTTTGGTCTTGTCAATGGAACCATTTGGCAACTTTTTAAAAGTAAACTTTCCATCCGCGGCCAAAGCCGAGTGGAAAGACAACCGTTCGCCAGCAGCAGCCATTGTTTACCTAACACGGAACCGTCGCATTTCTGTCGTCATTAGGTAGCCCGGCTTTCGACTCCGCCCCTCACGCTGTGATTGGTCAGACATACAAGACACACTTGGTGTTTCCAGCACCAAAAAGCGGACGGAGCTTTGCTAGACCTACACTAGCTGCCAAATAAATTTGCTGCCGCTAGGGGGTGTCTAGAGTTCTAGGCTAGTGTGGTGTTGTAGTTTTTGACGGAATGAGGGCTGTGTGAGTGCGCGTGCGTGTGTGCGTGCGTGTGTGTGTGCGTGTGTGTGTGTGTGTGTGTGTGTGTGTGTGTGTGTGTGTGTGTGTGTGTGTGTGTGTGTGTGTGTGTGAGCGAGCCTGGGTTGAGCGCGAGGAACATTATGAGAGAGTTACGGCTAACTTTATGTTGGAGTTGTTTTGGCGTGGTTACGGCCGACAGTAACCTGTTCTGTTGCAACAATAAATGTTGTTTGCTGAACACCACTGCGTCGTCTTTCCAACGCGTCCTGGCGGACGCTACATTATGTTTATGAATGGCAGTGGCATGGCCACCCTACTCACTGTACCTTGCACATGAATATATGAACCTGTGTATTATTTCAATATCTTAGTATTGAATGCACAATAACAAGGTACATTTATACATGGCACTATAGGACCAGTTTAATATAAAACACAATTTTACACAACATAAGTAGGGGGTCCCCGCTCCATCTCTCTATCAGTTTGGGGGTCCTTGGCCTGGAAAACGTTGAAGACCCCTGATTGAGGCTATTTGTTTATTTATTTAGTTTAGCTCTCCTTAAATTAAATTCACGCTTCAAAACGCACGACTTTTACTTATAAGGCGAGCTTTACTTTGAAGGCGAGCTGTCTCTGTTTCCGGCTCTCCACTTCCTTGTTCAAATTTCATTGTACAACTTGGATAATGGAACAAGCTGACGCTTTGGCGCGCTGAATTGCATTGCACGTCTCGGACAATGAAATTAGGCAATACCCCCGAAACTGGCCTTTTTCATTATACAACGTGAACAACTGTAAATGAATTATACTTCGTACACGGACCCTCAATCAGGGGTCTTCAACGTTTTCCAGGCCAAGGACCCCCAAACTGATAGAGAGATGGAGCGGGGTGTAAAGTGTTGTGTTGTGTTATGTTGTGTAAAATTGTGTTTTATATTAAACTGGTCCTATAGTGCCATGTATAAATGTACGTTGTTATTGTGCATTCAATACTAAGATATTGAAATAATACACAGGTTCATATATTCATGTGCAAGGTACAGTGAAGTAGGGTGGCCATGCCACTGCCATTTATAAACATAATGTAGCGTCCGCCAGGACGCGTTGGAAAGACGACGCAGTGGTGTTCAGCAAACAACATTTATTGTTGCAACAGAACAGGGGGGTATTGCACAAAAGTCGGATAGGATAATTGAGTAAGCGCGACTTGGACTATCCTGCTAGGCGGTATCCTGGCTTATTCGGTTGCACGCTTGCCAATCCAGGATAAATAGGCGCGGCGGGACCCGAGGGGACCCGACGGGACCGGACGGGCCGGGTCGGGTTCGGACTCGGACTCGGTGACGTCTGTGCGAGTTGACATTTGAAATGTAAAACAGCTTATTCTGCATGGTAGCCAATGGGCTGTTTCACATGTTGCAAAGGTTCGACTGTGTGATTAAAATACATTTTATACATATGACATAAGCGTTGCGCTCATCTGTTTGTTGACATTTCCAAATGCGCTGCAGTTGCGTAATAAAGGCGGACTTTCATAAACACAAACGTAAATGTGTCATAGTATGAAAAAATATAGACTTTAACTGTGTTGGCCTGAGTAATAACACTTAATCAATATAAAAAACAGCCAACAGATTTAAATGAAATGAGAAATGACTATATATGTAATATTTTAATTCGGGATAATTAAAATGATGCAACATACTTAGAAAGACCATGCACATGCTGTAAAACACATTAATTCCTCACAGGATTGACGGTGTAAATACAGGTGAAGCACTAGGATTAATCTTAGCCTGGCTGTTAGCCTGGTCGGGAGCAGGCTAACTGTGGAGAATAAATCACCATGGTAACTCAGCCGGGAAAAGTGTGAGCTGCTTTCATGCAACCGACTTGAGGCTAAAATGTAGCCAGGATACCTAAATCCGTAAACATATCCCGGCTTAATCCCTTATCCTACTTTTGTGCAATACCCCCCAGGTTACTGTCGGCCGTAACCACGCCAACACAACTCCAACATAAAGTTAGCCGTAACTCTCTCCTAATGTTCCTCGCGCTCAACCCAGGCTCGCTCACACACACACACGCACACACGCACACACACACACACACACACACACACACACACACACGCACACACGCACACACACACACACACACACACACACACACACACACTTCCGTCAAAAACTACAACACCACACCGGATCTAGCTAGAGCGGAAACAAAACAACAGGCACGCCGCACACACTTGTTTAAGAGTAGTAGACGTTACGTTTTGAGTGGATGGCGAGCGCGAGACGCCGAAATGGATACCAATAATATTCTGAATGGAAAGTTTACTTTTAAAAAGTTCCCAAATGGTTCCATTGACAAGACCAAAGTGATCTGTGTGTTTTGTCGTTGTGAACTGAGCTATCATCGCAGCACGTCCAGTCTGAAATACCACTTGCAATATCAAGCATTTTTACTGTACCATTTTGGAGAAATTCAACAATAAAAGTCCCATATGTGTACCTTCGGATAGCACAATTTCATATATTTGAACTACTGTGAAATCAATTTGCTCAATATTCCCTGACTATGGGTGGTATATTTGATTTACAGTAGTTCAAATATATGAAATTGTGCTATCCGAAGGTACACATATGGGACTTTTATTGTAGAATATCTCCAAAATGGTACAGTAAAAATGCTTGATATTGCATATGGTTATAGTCCTACATGTGTAGAAGTCAAATATACCACCCGTAGCCAGGGAATATTGAGCAAAGTGATTTTACAGTAGTTCAAATATAACAAAACATGCCACTTGGAGGCACAAATATGGGACTTTTAGTTTGGCATTTCTCCACATTGTTGCAATAAAGATACTTGATATTACGTTTTTCATTGAAACACTTTAATACAACATATTTCATTTAAATGTAGGTTTTAATTATAGCTTACGGTTCTTAATACATTTATTTTGAAAAACCGGAAGTGAATACGCGGTTTCTCCGCTTCTACCGTAATGCTGAGAATATTTGTACACTCGAAATATAAGTGCGGCTCATTTGACCACGGTGATCGGAGGAACGGCTGGCTTGACCGCAGTCCATCAAGTGGTATTTCAGACTGGACGTGCTGCGATGATAGCTCAGTTCACAACGACAAAACACACAGATCACTTTGGTCTTGTCAATGGAACCATTTGGCAACTTTTTAAAAGTAAACTTTCCATTCAGAATATTATTGGTATCCATTTCGGCGTCTCGCGCTCGCCATCCACTCAAAACGTAACGTCTACTACTCTTAAACAAGTGTGTGCGGCGTGCCTGTTTTGTTTCCGCTCTAGATCCGGTGTGTGGTGTTGTAGTTTTTGACGGAATGAGGGCTGTGTGAGTGCGCGTGCGTGTGTGTGCGTGCGTGCGTGTGTGAGTGTGTGTATGAGCGAGCCTGGGTTGAGCGCGAGGAACATTAGGAGAGAGTTACGGCTAACTTTATGTTGCTGTGCGTTCACACCAGAAGCGTCTTGCGCTGCAAAGACGCTTTGGTCGCTCATAAAAGCTGTGTCCCAATTCACGGGATGCATGCTTCGAAGTACGCATTCGAAGGGCGCTTACGTCACAACGCTGCGCGAAGGCTGTCCCAATTCGCAGACTCCTTCGAATGCGTACTTCAAATGCGCACTTCTTTTCCCTCTTTTGGAGGACGCATCGCATGTATCCTTCGCGGCCTCGCATATCCCAAAATCCTTTGCGCGCCGCTGTTCAGAGGCGGGAAAAGAATAATGGCGACACCAAGTGGCGATGAATTTATATTTAAATGTAATAAGTATTGGGTTTATATTTAATTACTTTTACTTACTACTTGTTATACTTTTACTCATTGCTTATATTGTATTACTTTTATTATCCCCGCTTTATTTCCAGACTGTAAAACTGCAAACTCAGTTAAACGATCGGATTGAATAAAGAGCTACGTTTACAGAGCTCCCAAGTGTCACGCATTGAGCGTGACAGTCACTCATTTCGGTCTTTTGTCACGCCCTCCCGCCACACATGCCATTTCTCACGCTGAAAAATAACTTATGCTACTTTTCCACCGAGCAGTATACGGTACAGTTTGGTTCAGTACGTTACGTTTTGGTGCGGAAGGTTTTGGTGCAGTTCGGTTTGTGTACCCACTGCAAAAGGCACTATGACGGGCGGGATAGCGATTGTTCCGTCAGCTGATTTTCGCGCTGTCGTCGCGTGACATCATTACATTAGCGCGAAAATCAAATCCGTGACAGTCAGCTGAGACCAGAAGACAGCTGATAACCTATAGCCTACGTACGCTAAAAATGGAGGAATTTGTCGTGTTCTTCCTTCTCGGAGTGTGGCTTTATAGACGTTATCACACGCGCACCTGTTCGAACAGCAATGGGCGTGTCTCTATACCTTACCACAAACTGGTACCCCAACAGAAGGGTCTCCTAAAACAGTACGGTTCGGTACGCTTATTTAGGTACGCTTTAGAACTTCTCACAATGGAAACACAAATAATTGCGGACCGAACTGAACCGAACTGTACCGTACTGCCCCCCCCTGCCCCCCCCCGTCAACAATCGCGCAGCAGCCACCTCGTCAACAATCGCGCAGCAGTACCAGGGGCGGAGCGAGGGGGTGGCTTTCGGGGCTGAAGCCCCGAATCTCATTTCAAAAGCCCTGGATCTTTTTTAAGCTTTTGAAGTTATAAGTACAATGGGCATACCACTTTTAAAATACATATAAAAAAGCAAACAAACAAACAAACAATCCATCTGCAATCCTACTTTGAATCTACTGAAAGTTAGTCTCAAATGTATAAGTCTCAATTTTGCCATTGTAGTTTACATAAACATCTCTAGTAGATTTTCTGGTTATTGTTTCTTTCCATTAAATAGTATTGTCTCGAGCAGCCCTGCAACTGAAAATGTAGGCTATGAATTAGAAGGGATTTAGGATTTGCCAATGTCCAGCAGGTCACCCTAAAATGGACTAGAATGCAGGAAATCGCATCTTAGAAATTCAAAATGTTCTGGGGGAAAACCCCCAGACCCCCCTTTGGGCTAAGCCCCGGATGTACACAAAGTCTGGCTCCACCCCTGAGCACCACCCCCCCCCCCCCCCCCCCCCCCCCCCCCGTCAACAATCGCGCACCCCCAACGCCAGTCCAAGACAAAATTGCCCGGGCCGAATTTTGTTCCCAGTCCACCCCAGTCACTCTTGCCTGTGTTCAAAACTTGAGAGCCCTGCGTTTATGATTATCACTATTATATGTTATACTTCATTATTATCATTATTATGACCATTTTTTGCTTTATTACAACCCTTCCGTCTGTTTTTCAACTGACGGCAACGGCTACGTTACTACGGTTACTACCAACTGACGGCTGGTGACGCGGCTGTGGTGACGCAACCAGGAAATGCTTCGAAGGCTAGACCGTCTCATTTAACAATGGTTGATGCGGACTTCAGCCTTCGAAGGCCGCGAGGCTGCGTACTTTGAAGCATGCATCCCGTGAATTGGGACACAGCTAAAGATTCGCTGCGAATATTTTTGTTCGCTTTTGACGCTCAAGACGCTCAATGACGTACAATTAAATTATGCAGACGCATTTAAAGGAGCCGTATGCTTTTAGACAGCCATATCAAAGAGTGAACTCCCATACACTTTGGCCATATTGCAGAGACGGTTTTGCTTGTTTGATAAACGATAGTCGCACATCCCTCGTAACTACACCGTGAAGGTGAACCCTCCCGGACTCCGCTATTAACATGAACCGCTCCGCCGAAGGAGCCGCACATCCACACGCACCGGACACCACAATACAAACATGTTTTCCATTTGATTGCTTTTAAATAAAGTTGTGTGCAGTTATACGGTAAATACGATTAAGTGTTCAATGTCTCCTTCCTGGTCCAGAACCGCTTGGTCCATGCCGTTAATAGGCGGCCCGCTTCGTGCGTGTGCTTGTAAAAATGATATTTAAGCTGATTATTACGGTATTGTCTCTGAAATAAAAAAGGCTTGGATCGTACAACACCGGGTGCCCCGCCACAGCTGCGATTATCTTTTCCGTCGACATTTTACAGTAGGAACCAACAAAGTACAGTAGGAACCAAAGTGCCGGTGTTCCCTGGGACCCACGCAAGCGCGTCTACATTCAGATTGGCTGTCAGTTTATGCCGCTGAAACGCGTCATAGTAATTTGCATAAAGTTAAACTGTCTTCAACTTTTTTTGGACGCTCTGGACGCTCAACTTTTGACGCTGGTAGCGTTGGACGCTTGTGACGCTTTGGACGCTCTTGCCCATAGAAAGTGAATGACTTCCGGCGATTTGGTCGCTCAAGACGCTTCTGGTGTGAACGCACAGGAGTTGTGTTGGCGTGGTTACGGCCGACAGTAACCTGTTCTGTTGCAACAATAAATGTTGTTTGCTGAACACCACTGCGTCGTCTTTCCAACGCGTCCTGGCGGACGCTACATTATGTTTATGAATGGCAGTGGCATGGCCACCCTACTCACTGTACCTTGCACATGAATATATGAACCTGCGTATTATTTCAATATCTTAGTATTGAATGCACATTAACAAGGTACATTTATACATGGCACTATAGGACCAGTTTAATATAAAACACAATTTTACACAACATAAGTAGGGGGTCCCCGCTCCATCTCTCTATCAGTTTGGGGGTCCTTGGCCTGGAAAACGTTGAAGACCCCTGATTGAGGCTATTTGTTTATTTATTTAGTTTAGCGCTCCTTAAATTAAATTCACGCTTCAAAACGCACGACTTTTACTTATAAGGCGAGCTTTACTTTGAAGGCGAGCTGTCTCTGTTTCCGGCTCTCCACTTCCTTGTTCAATTTTCATTGTACAACTTGGATAATGGAACAAGCTGACGCTTTGGCGCGCTGAATTGCATTGCACGTCTCGGACAATGAAATTAGGCAATACCCCCGAAACTGGCCTTTTTCATTATACAACGTGAACAACTGTAAATGAATTATACTTCGTACACGGACCGTTTAGGGGGTATTGCCTAATTGCATTGTCCTAGACGTGCAACGCAATTCAGCGCGCCAAAGCGTCAGCTTGTTCCATTATCCAAGTTGTACAATGAAAATTGAACAAGGAAAGTCGAGAGCCGGAAACAGAGACAGCTCGCCTTCAAAGTAAAAGTCGCGCGTTTTGAAGCGTGTCACCAGAGGGGCTCCGTAGAGGGGCTCTGAAAGGAGAGCTAGAAAAACTAAAAAAAAAGGAAAAAAGAAGGAAACAAAAGAAAAGAAACAAAGAGAAACTAAATAAATAAACAAATAGCCTAAATAATGATCATAATTCAGAACTGTTATACAGTCATAATATCTGCCACTTTCCCATAACTGATTGTGAACAAATTGCCAATGGGCGAGAACACTGGAAATATTATTGAGTGCTGTGATTCATGTATGCATGTATGATTCATGTATGCGCCCACTTGTTTTCGTGAAGGCACGGCTTTCTAAACTTTCTTTTTAATAAACTGCCTGTACACTTACAAAGTTCTCAATGCTTCGATTTATATGTAGGGACCAGGGGTCGCGTTAACCGAATATTTTCCGTCATTGACCGTTTTTTTAAAACGGTGACGGAAATATCTGAGGGCCTGTCCGTCATTTTGACAGATTGCATTTCACACCCTGACCACTTGGTGGCGATCAGCATATTAATTGGCTCTTGTAGAAGAAGAAAAGTAGAGATGAGGGTAAAGGAGTATTGCTTCAGCTATATAATAGGGTGTGGGAAGAGGGAGTACTCCCCCTTTCCTGGAAGGAGTCCATCATTATTCCTATAAGGAAACCCGGGAAAGACCCAAAAAGTCCTGGTAGCTATAGGCCAATAGCACTAACCTCCCAAATGGGAAAAACCCTTGAAAGAATGGTTAATGACAGGCTGGTATATTCTCTAGAGATCAAAGGATTAATACACAACTATCAGTCAGGTTTCAGAAAAGGTAGAAGCACTATGGACCCAGCAGTAGCCCTGGAGGATGTTATAAGGAAGGCTCAGGTCAATAAAGAGTCTGTTATAGCAGTATATTTTGACATAGAGAAAGCATATGACATGATGTGGAAGGAGGGATTGCTTGTCAAACTGTCTCAGCTTGGTATACGAGGAAGGATGTTGCAATGGGTTAAAAGCTTCCTATCAGAAAGGAAAATTAAAGTCAGAATAAATGGTGTTTTTAGCAATGAGTATGAGGTGGAAAATGGCACCCCTCAAGGTAGCATAATAAGTCCTCTACTTTTCACTATTATGATAAACGACGTATTTAAAAACATAGATAGCTCCATAGGTGTTGCATTATTTGCAGATGATGGAGCCATGTGGAAGAGAGGAAGGAATATAAATCATATTGTAAACAAGATGCAGGAAGCAGTAAATACTGTACAAAAGTGGGCTCTTGAATGGGGCTTTAGGATATCGGTGGAGAAGACAAAGACTATGTTCTTCACAAGAAGAACTATAAGTCAGGACCTAAGAATTACAGTTTGTGGGCAAGAGTTGGAAAGGACAGACCATTTCAAGTACCTTGGTATTTGGTTTGACAAACGAGTAACATGGGCAGTGCATATCCAAAAAATGATAGAGAAGTGTAAAAAAGTACTGAACGTAATGCGGTGTCTGCGAGGTGTAGAGTGGGGTGCTAGTAGGCCTGCATTAAAGTCCATCTATATTGGGTTAATAAGATCAGTACTTGACTATGGATGTATGGTGTATAGGTCTGCTGCTAATACGATACTAAAGAAGCTAGACATTGTGCAACATCAAGCTTTAAGGATATGTAGTGGAGCCATGAAAACCACTCCTGTGGCAGCCTTACTAGTGGAATTGGGGGAGATGCCTTTGCATCTCAGACGAGATCAATTAGCTCTGGTATACTGGGCTAACCTTAAGGGTCACCAGGATGGCCACATAGGATTGAATACCTTGATAAACTGTCAAGAGAGAGTGAGTACAAAAATCAAAAGCTTTGGCTGGATCATTGAAGGAAAAGCAAGAGAAGTGGAGGTAGACCAGTTAGCGGTGTGTCCCACAGTTTCTTACCCAGCAGTGCCTCTGTGGACCCTTGAGTTGCCTTCAGTTGACTTTGGCCTCCTAGAGGCAAGAGAGGAAGGCGAAGAAGTTGATCAATCTTATGTGGAAGGGTTTATACAGGATTCGTATGGAGATCGATCTATTATATTTACAGATGCGTCAAAAAGAGAGGACAAACATGTGGGGGCAGCTTTTGTCATCCCTAAACTAAGCATAGCTGTAATGAAGAGGCTAAATAATGACCTGGCTGTATATTCAGCAGAGCTGGTAGCCATCCTCTTGGCTCTCACATGGTGTGAGAGTAATAGGCATAGGCTAAGTAATATAGTTATAGCCTCTGACTCCTCCTCAGCATTGTGTAGCATTAAGAATGTACAGTCTCAGTCAAGGCAGGATATTGTTTTAGAAATAGTCCAACTAGCAGGCAGTCTGCAGAAATCAGGAATCAGTGTTGCACTCTTGTGGGTTCCAGCGCACATTGGAGTAACAGGGAATGAGTTGGCAGATCAGCATGCTAAGAAAGCTACAGA
The DNA here is from genome assembly GCA_030340625.1 of Merluccius polli. Lineage (NCBI taxonomy): Eukaryota > Metazoa > Chordata > Actinopteri > Gadiformes > Merlucciidae > Merluccius > Merluccius polli. Next base: position 118,172 of record JAOPHQ010005445.1, read on the forward strand.
ACTTCCTAAGGTGGACATGGAGATTAAGTACAGCAAGGCTGAAATTAGGAGTATTGTTAAGGCTAAAATGAGAGAGAAGTGGCAGAAGCTGTGGGACAGTGAACACACTGGGAGACATTTTTATAGCATTCAAAGGACTGTGGGAGGGTGTAGAGCTACAAGTAGATGCACACAGGAAGAAGACATGGTGTCTAGAATGAGGTTAGGCCACACAGGTTTGAACAGCACATTGTTTTTAATGAGGAAACATGTTGATGGCATCTGTAGTGAATGCAATACTCAAGAAACCATAGAGCATGCCATTGAGTCCTGTAGTAAGTACCAGCTTGAGAGACTGGAGCTATCCAGGTGCCTTGAAGCTGAGGAAGTACCCCTGAGGCTTAGGGTAATATTACAGAGACAATCAGGAGAGGCATGCTTTAAGCATCTGTTCCAGTTTCTAAGAGACACAGGTCTTATATGCAGAGTATAATTATTTGCCCCTTTTTTTTTTTTTTTTGATTTAAGAGGGTAGTTACTCCAGACCCACACTCCATTTCAGAAGGTGGCGGTAATGCACACCATTCGTTGCTTGCCAACCGCCATTAAAAAAGAAGAAGAAGAAGAAGAAGAAGAAGAAGAAGAAGAAGAAGAAGAAGAAGAAGAAGAAAAGTAGAAAAGAAGAAACAACAAACCCACTTGGATACGCGAGGAACCTAGAAGCTAGGGTTGGGCGATGGCCCTTAAATTGGCAGCTGCCGATGTTTACAGTAAAACATCGTGATGGACGATGATATCGTCGTCGGGGGGGCGGGGCCGTTAATAGGCGCCTATTAACGGCATGGACCAACACTTTTAATAATCGTATTTACCGTATAACTGCACATAACTTTATTTAAAAGCAATCAAATGGAACACATGTTTGTATTTTGGTGTCCGGTGCGTGTGGATGTGCGGCTCCTCCGGCGGAGCGGTTCATGTTAATAGCGGAGTCCAGGAGGGTTCTAGCCTGGCAAGCCAGACCCACATCAGAAAGATGTAAGGTCTGGCTTTCGACTCCGCCCCTCACGCTGTGATTGGTCTGACATACTTTGTGTTTCCAGCACCAAAAAGCCGACGGAGCCGTGCTATACCTACCTAGCTGCCAAATAAATTTGCTGCCGCTAGGGGGTGTCTAGTAGCCTAGAACTCTAGACACCCCCGCGGAGTCGGAAGCCTGGCTACCATGACGACAGAGTTGCGACGGTTCCGTGTTAGAGGTAAACAATGGCTGCTGCTGCTGGCGAACGGTTGTCTTTCGACTCGGCTTTGGCCGCGACTCTTCAAGACTTGAAGTTAACATTTTATTTGAGAAAAGAACAAAGAACGGCACTGAAGTCTTTCCTCGAAAAGAAAGATGTATTCGGAGTTTTGATTAATTACGTAGTCAGAGCCGTCGCTCTGACTACGTCACCTTCTTCGTTGCTCTGATTGGTTGTAGCGCTATCCTATTGCGTGCAGAGGGAACTTGAAAGACAACCGTTTATCCCGCCCACACTGCCAATGGAGCTGAGCCAGACCTTACATCTTTCTGATGTAGGTCTGGCTTGCCAGGCTAGGTGTCTAGAGTTCTAGGCTAGGAGGGTTCACCTTCACGGCGTAGTTACGAGGGATGTGCGACTATCGTCTTAAACAATACTAAAGTGTTTTTTAAAGTTAGAAAGATATTAGATATTCAACCGATATTCACGCTCCGAATTACAGCGATCAGACACGGGGAACTAAAGTCGTGATCACCGGTATAAGTCCCGTGTGTCTAGCGGTGTCTACCTGCCTAGGTGTATACCTGCCCAGGTGTATTGGTCAGTATGCCTGCAGCGATGAGTTAAATCAGGGCTTGTTGCAACCACGGATGTATTCGGTTTGCGATGCTCATGCCTTCTTATTTTTATGTTTTACTTTTTGCTCGACTAATGAAAACGTATTTGTCTAAGCCTCCGTCGATCGACTAAGCCGACTATTAGGGGGCAGCCCTAGTTAAAGGAGCTATATGTAAGAAATGTACTCAAAGTAATCATAAAATGACCCTAATATGTCAATAGACATTGAGGAATCATGTTAATTTCAAGTATTTGTGTCAGACATAATAGTAGTCCAGCCAGAATATTTAATTTCAAACGCAATATTTCTGTACCAGGAAAACTGTTTTGTTTACATTTTGTGTTTTGGTCTGTTGCGCCACCTTCTGCCTAGCGTCCAATCGCGAAGTCAGTACTGTGTCGCCATCCGGGTTGCCAGATAGGCTGAGCTGCAGCCATTTACTGTATAAGAAAGGCTGCAGCTACAAATGTTTCGGGTCAGAAATGTCTGACATTACTAAATACATTCGTGAACATGTTTACATTGCACTATTAGCCTACCAAATATATTTTAGTTGGGTAATGAAAATGGTCCATGTTTCCACTGGAGTGAACTATTGCAGTATATCTTTAGAATTATATTTGGCTTATCGCCATTATTCAGTTTTTGCTAGAAAAACATGTTTGAAGCGAATCATTGCGTCGTTGCCTCATGGGCGTTTTCACGAAGTCAGTATCGTTTGCTCAATGACTGTATGTAAGGATTTCACACCATTGAGGTGCCATTTACTGCACACCGACTGCAGTGTGGATGATAATAAAACAGCGGTCAGAACTGGCGTGTGTGTCCGTTGGGGGCTGCTCTATTCGGACACATTACTATGAAGCCCCGGTGACGGTGTGGGAGTGTGGATGCTAATAAAACAGCGGTAACAGCATGTGTGTGTGTCCGAGAGGGCTGCTCTATTCGGACACATTACTATGAAGCCCCGGTGACGGTCTGGAAGTGTGGATGCTAATAAAACAGCGGTAACAGCATGTGTGTGTGTCCGAGAGGGCTGCTCTATTCGGACACATTACTATGAAGCCCCGGTGACGGTGATGCAGTTGGTCAATATTATCAGGGATCTATGCAAGGCAAGTGTATTTGTATAGCACACTTCATACTAGGGCTGTCCCGAATACCATATTTTGGGCTCCGGAGCTTCGGTAGTAATCGACAGCGAATATTCGAATATTCGGGGGGGGGGGGGCCAAAAAAAAAAAAAAAAAAAAAAAAAGTTTTCTATGCCAATTGCCTTAGCCCCAGATGTTCCCACATTACTCCTTATTAGGGATGGGCATAATTAATCGATGATCGATCATTGATCGTTAAGAAATGTGTCGATCAATTTATATTGTTATCGATCAAAAGGACGTTGTGTTGCATACTGTGAGTCTTGAAGCGGTGCGGTGATCGCGGCTTTAGTTCAGTGACCCTTGACTAGCTGTATCCCCGTGTAGCTCCCCCTACCGGCGCGTTAGTTACAGTGCACTCCCATTAGCTGTAACCCAGTCTAGCTCCCCCTACCTGTGCAATAGCCTCATTACACCTAAGAACATCCCAGTGAGAGTGACAACTAGACCATATCGATCACACGTTCTGTTTGCTAACCATAGTAATTCATTTAACTTAATTCCAATCAGTTCTTCTTCCTGTATTATAACTCACCCATCAACTACCATCCCTCCAGTTCCCAGCTCTGCTGAGCCATTAGATAGCAACTCAGTCCCTGAGCCTTCTATGGTCAACAATCTACAGCATCTTTCTACTCCTGAAGATTTTAGAAATAGACATGGACTTGGTTTCTTACACTTTAATGCCAGGAGCCTTGTTCCTAAAATGGATATATTAAAAATTTGGTTTTTGACTGCCAAACCTGATATAGTAATTATCTCTGAATCCTGGCTTAAACCAGCTGTTCCTGACAATGTTATTTATATCACCGGTTACAATATTTTCCGAACTGACCGAAAAGGCAGGGCTGGTGGTGTTCTCATGTACGTTTCTGAGCATTTACAGGGATCTTTGCTACATTCCATATCGATCCCTAGACAGTTTGAATTTCTGGCAGTAGAAATATTAGTGGCTAAATCACCTATCACTGTAATTGGTTGTTACCGACCACCCTCAGCGTCCACTGATTGTATCTCCAACCTATCTGATCTCCTTTCCAAATATTTGTCCCATGAGTTGATCCTAATGGGTGATTTGAATTTAGACTGGCTGAGTGAGAAATCCTCAAATTTAAAGCAGTCCTGTGACTCACTAAATCTCACTCAGCTTATTGACACTCCCACTAGAATTAACCCAGTTAATCCCGATAAAGGCACTCTTATTGATATCATTCTGACTAATGTGCCCCATAAATATATGTCTACAGGAGTTTTTCCAAATGACATCAGCGATCACTGCTGCATTGCATGTGTCAGAAATACCAAATTACCAAAAACAAAGAGTAAAATCATCATCAAGCGCTCTTTTAAGCACTTCTCTGAGCAAGCTTTCCTCCACGATTTAGTCTTGGTGAACTGGCAACAGTTATTATTAATTCCTTCAGTTGACGATGCTGTGACCTTTTTCCACCATAATTTAATCTCAATTATTAACAAACATGCCCCTCTCAAAAAACATAGAATAAAAGATAGGCATAATCCTTGGTTCACCAGAGAGTTGGCAGAACTGCTCCTTGAGCGAGATAAGCAATGGTCCCTAGCTAGAAAGAACAACTCTATACAAGATTGGCAACGATTTTGTGAAATTAGAAATAAATGCACTGCGCTAATTAGAAAATGTAAAGCCAGCTATTACCTGTCTTTAACCACAGACACCTTAAACGACCATTCTAAGTTTTGGAAAACCATCAAGGGGCTACAAAATAAGTCAGCAGCTAGCTTCCCACAAAAATTAAAGCTAAACAATACTTTCACTAGCGATAAAAATGAAATGTCCAATCTATTTAATGATCACTTCAAAAATGCTGGCCATATCTTTGATTCTTCTCAGTTTATTCATAGTGCATTTGCTCCTTCTGAATCTGTAGAATCAGTGGATGTGCCCGTCTCAAACTCTGGTTTTCACCTTACCCCTTTCTCAGAATCTGAAGTCCTGCACGCTTTACAAACGTTAGATCTTAAGAAATCTGCAGGGCCAGATGGTCTTGATCCATCTCTTCTCAAATCAGCAGCCCCAATCATAGCAAAAACTGTAACTTATATTTTTAATTTATCCATCTCCACGCAGGCATTTCCAGTTTTATGGAAGCAAGCTTTTGTCATGCCCTTGCTGAAATCAGGTGATTCCTCAGATTTAAATAATTATAGACCCATTTCTAATCTCTCAACCCTTGCAAAATTATTAGAGTCCTTGGTGTCCACCCAACTCCATCAGCTACTGGAGTCCAATAACATACTCAACCCTTCACAGTCTGGGTTCAGACCAGGACATAGTACAATCACTGCCACTCTTAAAGTCCTGGATGAAGTACAATCAGTCCTTGATAGCAAGAAAGTCTGCTTAGCCTTGTTTATCGATCTTAGAAAGGCTTTTGATACTGTTGACCACAGTTATCTTCTGAAAATTATCCAAAATATCGGATTTAGTAATAACATGGTAATGTGGTTTAAAAGCTACCTAACAGAACGTGTCCAGTCTGTCCGTCTTGGTACAGTAATATCCGACCCCATCACTCTGGATAAGGGGGTCCCGCAAGGGTCAGTTTTAGGGCCATTACTCTTTTTACTTTATATTAACAATATCTGCGATCAGTTGAAATTCTCTTCTTATCATATGTATGCTGATGACACTGTTCTTTACACCTCTGCCTCCTCTTTAGAAGCAGCATTTGCCAACCTGCAAGCTGATTTTACTTCCTTGCAGCATTCTCTCTATCATGCGAAGTTAGTCCTCAATGCCAGTAAAACCAAAATGATGTTCTTCCATCACAACTCCACAGTCACCATGCCCCCATTTATGGCACTGGATGGTACCATCATAGAGGTAGTTGACACATATAAATATCTTGGCATCTGGCTAGACAAGGACTTAAATTTCAAGCATCATATCTCCTACTTGTCAAAAAAACTGAAATTCATTGTGAGTTTTCTGTACAGATTTAAATCTTGCTTTTCTGTCACTGCCCGCAAGCGTCTAGTTAATAGCTTATTTTTATCACAGCTTGACTATGGCGATACTATCTATAGGATTGCTTGTCCGACCACCCTAGCAAAACTGGATCCCATTTACCATGCTGCTCTGAGATATATAACAGGCTCAGCCTTCAGAACCCACCATTGCACTTTATACACACTTACAGGATTTTCTTCCCTTAATACTCGAAGGGTATTGCACTGGTACACCTTAATTTACAAAGCTATTTTAGGCAAGCTGCCGTATTACATCTGCTCTAAGTTTATTGCTGTCCAGTTGACACACAATCTTAGAGCCAACAGTTGGCTGCGATTTAAGGTCCCCCATATGAGGACCGTGTTAGGGATGAAGACCCTCTCCCATTTTGGGCCATGGTCGTGGAATGACCTACAAACCAGGCTGAGATTGGGCTCTCTCATCCCTCTTTCTTGCTTCAAATGCTCAATCTCAGAACTTTTAGTCACCAGCTGCACCTGTGACAATTAACTTAATTCTGTAATTGTGCTGCTTGTTTTTGATGTCTAATGTCTCTTGTTACCTTGATCGTGTTGTGTATGTTTGCTTGTACCTGTTTCCTCAGGACATCCTCGAAAAAGAGATTTTAATCTCAATGGATCTTTCCTGAATAAATAAAGGTTAAAAAAAAAAAAAAAAAAAAAAAAAAAAAAGAAAGTTCCCCGTGTCTGATCGCTGTAATTCGGAGCGTGAATATCGGTTGAATATCTAATATCTTTCTAACTTTAAAAAACACTTTAGTATTTTTAAGACGATAGTCGCACATCCCTCGTAACTACGCCGTGAAGGTGAACCCTCCCGGACTCCGCTATTAACATGAACCGCTCCGCAGGAGGAGCCGCGCACGTCCACACGCACCGGACACCAAAATACCAACACGTGTTTTCCATTTGCTTGCTGTTAAATAAAGTTGTGTGCAGTTATACGGTTAAATACGATTATTGATTAATGACCGATCGCGTACTGCGGTCAAGACAGCCGTCTCTCGGTTTCGCGTGGTCAAGCCAGCCGCTCCAACATTTTAAATACTTCCATAACTGACATTTTAACAAAACGTTCAGCCTCATATATGTTTTCTGACTAAGGTATTGCTTTTAGATAGTTCATGCAATTGTTTCTAAATGTGTGGCTCATCTTTTTGTCGCGAGCCTTTTCCGAGCGCCGGCTGCATATTGTATGGGCACATGTCGGCCTTTTTCCCTTTTTTCAAAACAGTTATACAGTTTAATGCCCACTTTTACTGCCTTGTTTGATTATTGTTGGCCGATAAGTAGGCTACTTATTGTAATTGGAATACAGACTTAGTCTTGTTGAATCTCCAAACCTTTAAGAGCGCATTGTTCGGCTTTTACGAGCGCCGCATACATAGGCCTATAACCAGGGACGGGCTGCCATAGGGAGGTTCGGCCGGACGATTTCAGGCCGATTATTTTGTATTTTTTTATTTTGTGTATTATTATTATTATTTTTGGGCCGGTCCAGATTATTGGGCCAATCCAGGACTGTCATAATACGGTCGTAGGTCCGCGGTGCGCTACAAACGCTACAAACTGAAGCCTGACGTTCACTGCTGTGAGTGATGTCACGCGCCCAAGCTGAGATGGTATATATTTCCACATCTTAACAGTCAAGTATAAATATAGTACAAGAATGTGCTGACAAAATGTATTTTGCGGTTCGCCTTTAGTGATAGCCTACATTTAGAAAAAAAAAAAAAAAAAAAAAAAAAAAAAACGAATATCCGAATCCCAAAATTGAAAACCGAATACCTACCCAACGAACGAATATCCGAATAGTCGAATATTCGGGTCCAGCCCTACTTCATACACAGAGGCAATTCTATGTTCTTTACCTAAATAAAAGCAAAGAACAGTATGTAAAACACTTGTCATGGTTGCTCCTTCTAGTAGACGCAGTGTTGTGTTGAGTAATCCGGGAACGGGGAATCTGGCAACCGCTACTCTGGGGGGGGAGGGGGAGGGAGTACCACGCTGTACAGTATTTACAACCTGGTTGCAATAACAGTTTTGGCCAGAGAGGGAGCAATCCTACATATAGGTCCTTTAACTTACAGCACTTTATATGGACCATTAGTTATATTTTCAATTTATTTGCAGAGCAATCCCTGCAAAGTTTTTAGGTAATAACTATAGAAGAGACTATAGGATTAGTGTGTGTCGGACGAGGGGGGCGTGGCATCACGATGGTGGCTCTCCATCGTGATGTCAGTCAGCCATCACGGGCAACCCTACTAGAAGCCCCACTATACGCAAATTATCCGCGACATCGCGCCACCTTGAAAACTCGTTCGCTTGGGGGCGTGTTGACTAGTTGATCAACTAGTTCCCGCGTGTTGACTAGTGGATCAACTAGCTCCCGCCCGCATTGTGGTGATCAGGGCCAGATTAACACTTCGCTGTACCCTGGGCAACAATATTCAAGGGCCCCATCATCACGACCCCAGGATCAATAAAATTGGCAAAATACAGAATACATTACAGTAATATACAGTAAATATACTCAATACTTCAATAACTAACTGTCAGCAAGTGCATTTTGATGTACAGATATGCAAATGCTAATAGAACTACAAATGCACCACCAGAGGTGTCACTAGGTTTTAAGGACAGGGGGGGCTTAGGGGGGGGGGGGCTTAGGGGGGGGGGGTTACGCGCGATCATAACACACCCCGGACCTACGACCGACGAGGGGGGGGGGGGGCGCTGCGCGATCGTAACACGCCCCGGACCTACAACCGAAAAAAAAAAAAATAATAATAATAATAATAAAATAAAATAAAAACACCAAACATATTTAGGGGGGGCTTGAGAATATTTTAGGGGGGCTTCAGCCCCCCTAAAACAGACCTAACGACAAAACACAGTATAATCTGGCAAAATTGACCCACTACATAGGGAGGGATTTTTCACAAAAAAATAAATAAGCAACCACTTTCAAAGCATCCAATATTTATTTAACAACACATATTCCCAACACAAATGCGTCACCTTTGACCCGCCTCATATGGGCTGACCAATGAGGAGAGGGTCTCAGCTCACGGTCACAGTCAGAGGCAGCCAGGGGCAGGGATTATGTGCAGCGCATAGACTGTATACACCGGATTTCCACCGGGGACGTAAGCGCCGCGTAACGGCTGCGTCCTCTGCCCGGCGTCAATCCCCCCCGGGCGCGTAACGGCAGCGTAGCGCTGCGAGGCGGCTGGAATCAGGAGACCACGCGATAATTTGTGGATGTCAAAATAGAACAAACAAATAAAAGGTTACTTTGCCTTTCCGAAGTTGACTTGCAGTTGCTTTGTCTGTCAGAAGTTGATTTGCTGTTGAATTGGTCGTTTTAGATTTGTGTGCTTCTACCATGAGTTGGTGGGCTATATAGTAAATGTTTACTTTTTTTCTGGGGGGTATTGCACAAAACTAGGATATGATAATTGAGTAAGCGCGGCTTGGACTATTCTGCTCGGCGGTATCCTGGCTTATTCGGTTGCACGATTGCCAAGCCAGGATAAATAGGCCCGGCTAAGTCACGTCAGGTGAAGCTAGTTGGGATAAGCGGCAAGCTTGAATAGACCTCGCGATCGCTCACAGAATCACCGATCGGAACATGGCGTTTCATACGTCACGGCCGCTGAACAGCTCCTTATTGGATACCCGACCCAAGCCCGACGGGACCCGAGGGGACCCGACGGGCCGGGTCGGGTTCGGACTCGGTGACGTCTGCGCGAATTGAAATTTGAAATGTAAAACAGCTTATTCTGCATGGTAGCCAATGGGCTGTTTCACATGTTGCAAAGGTTCGATTGTGTGATTAAAATACATTTTATAAATATGACATAAGCGTTGCGCTCATCTGTTTGTTGACATTTCCAAATGCGCTGCAGTTGCGTAATAAAGGCGGACTTTCATAAACACAAACGTAAATGTGTCATAGTATGAAAAAATATAGACTTTAACTGTGTTGGCCTGAGTAATAACACTTGAATCAATATCAAAAACAGCCAACAGATTTAAATGAAATGAGAAATGACTATAGATATGTAATATTTTAATTCGGGATAATTAAAATGATGCAACATACTTAGAAAGACCATGGACATGCTGTAAAACACATGAATTCCTCACAGGATTGACGGTGGAAATACAGGTGAATCACTAGGATTAAGCTTAGCCTGGCTGTTAGCCTGGTCGGGAGCAGGCTAGCCGCGGAGAATAAATCACCATGGTAACTCAGCCGGGATAAGTGTGAGCTGCTTTCATGCAACCGACTTGAGGCTAAAATGTAGCCAGGATAACCTAAATCCGTAAACATATCCCGGCTTAATCCCTTATCCTAGTTTTGTGCAATACCCCCCTGGTTTAATTGTATTTAGTGTTGTTTATTGTTGTTATGTCGTAATGTGTTGTGCTGTAGCCTATAGACAAAGTCAGTTAGAAACGATGTTCCGCAGCGCGCCCGGTGGAAATGCTTTCATTGATTAGAGTGGCAGCGATCAGCAGCGGCGACCGCGACGCAGCCGTAAACGCTCACCCAACGCTCACGTCCCCGATGGAAATGGTGCAGCGCAACGGCTCCGGCGGACAGTTTAACAACCAGATATTTTGCTTGTGCCCTCACTGCCCTGGGCCCTTTAGATGTCGTGGGCCCCTGGGCAAATTGCCCAGTTGCCCATATGGTTAATCCGGCCTTGGTGGTGATGAATCACCGTCAAGCCCCACTATACGCGAAATATCCGCGTGATGACAGTCAAGCCCCACTATACGCGAATCGCCTGGCGGCCGATATTCTTACATATGATGTGTGTATCCATGGTGTGGATTATTTGTTCAGCTTGTTTGGACTGAATATTAATGAAAAATGAATTAAAATATCAATGCTTTTGAACATGTCATTATCATTAAAAAAATTAAAGTGACCGGTAAAATAGATTATGACGGGATTTTTATGACCCTGTCAGTCAAAATGACGGACAACGAAAAAGTCTAGCGCAACCTCTGGTAGGGACCCTCATTATGCAGCTAGCGTTATAAGCTAATTAGCGGTTTTCGAGAACTATGGTTACATTCAACTAGAATGAAAACTGATCCCAGAGAACGGTCGAACTCTGTGGACATGTGTTATGATCATATGGTCTCATTTTGCGCTGGAATTGTCCTTTAAAGGCTATATATAGTGTTGCGACCTGTGATGAGACTGACTGGTAGAAAGAGTTGATTTTACCTACACCATACTGCTTTTCTGTCCCTTCTCCAAGGCTCAGAATCAGACCACGGGAATGCTCTCACTGATTTTATTTCTTGGTGTGATGATAACTTCTTGGACTTAAATGTATCTAAAACCAAGGAACTAGACGCAACAGAGATGCAGCCAAAGAATGTAACATACATAACAAAAGTGTGGAAATAGTTACATCATACAAATATTTGGGTACTATTTTCGATGATCACCTTAAGTTTGATGTGAACCCTGAGGCTATTGTGAAGCGGGGGTAACAGAGAATTCACCTTCTCCGCAAACTAAATTCATTTTCTGTTAGTCCCGTCATCCTCTGCCGTTTTTATTAATCTTTTATTGAGAGTCTCCTGAGCTTTTCTTTTATCTGCTGGTTTCACAACCTCACAGTAAAAGACAGAAACAGACTGAACAGTATTGGTAAAATCTGTTCTAACATCACCGGAGTGAAACAAAGATCACTGAGATCGCTGGAAGTATCAAACAAACGTTTTTCACCAGAAAAAGGTCGATTTAGGAGCAAGCATTTCAGAACACCTTCAACTGGTAAGGGAAGGTCTGATATTTACCTCGATTTTAATGTTAAAGAAAATAATAGCCCCATACCACCAAAACCTCTACATCTCTCATTGGAGTGAATTGAGCATGTGCCTGCTCACAATGCCACGCCTTGTCTATCTCACGTGACAAATTACAGGAAGTGTGGTGTATCACGGATCCAACCAAAATACAGAGCCAGAGTGTTGCACACATGTAACCGCGTTGTTAAATGTTTGTTCATTTTAGATGTCGCGACAACTTCAGCTAAATATTGAGCGTGTCTATTGAAGGTATGGTTATATTTTATATCTATCATATGACCAATAATTAGGGTACAGAATCATGAGATATAAGCAGGGGCATATAATTATAAAAGCAACTCCTCATGATCAGAATGAGTACGTTGTTGGTGACATGTGCAGAGTACATAGGGTGAGATCAGTTTGTTGCAAAGAGCAGGAAGTGTTAATCATATGATAGCAAAGAACAGGCAGGCTTGTCTCTGTACATGTAAAGAGTCAGATAACACGAGGACGAGGAGGGAAGACGTCAACAGCCAGCCCTTGTTATGACGTTTTCACTGTTTGTGTATATAACTTCTTGGGTCAGGGATAGTTGGTGCTCAGACTTCGTGAACTGACACACACTTTGTTGTTCTGTCAGGGAAATGTAGTGGGACCCAGATATCTGTAAAACTCTGCACATTATACTTGTGTTAAGAATAAAACTGATTATTGAGTAAACTTAAACTTCTTCTATCGCTTCATTAAAGAACACGCGTGAGTAAGAGTTTCAAGAGAAACTGCTTTTCACAACACTATTTATGATGGACACATTCATAGCAATGATGTTCTCGTCCGAGCAGGAGGAGTTGTATTATTTAGACTGCATGGGATACTTCTTGATATTCATGGCTGCATGCACGTTCTTTACATTGCTCTTTGAAAACGTCCCCTATGGTCGACATGCTTCGAGTAAATATGGATTTCCAGTCAACGTCAAATTTGCCTGGTTCGTTCAAGAGTTACCTGCATTCATGGTGCCTCTATGCCTAGTTTTGTGGACGTCCTCTGCAAAAACGTCACAGCTACCGAATAGACTGTTGATAGCAATGTATTTTTGTCACTATGTTCAAAGGTGGGTATTACCGTTTGAGTTATGACATTTTCGCTGTCGTCTATTTCTATTTAAAGTGATACGACTTGGACCATGTATTTCCTAATTTTAATGCGACTAATGCAATATTACAGAAACGCCAAACAATAATTTTGTTGCTTCATTACATTTTATGTTAAGCCTATATTTTATTTTATAATGTACTGCTGTTTTATCACATGTTCTATGCTCCATTCCAGGTCCCTTGTTTATCCCTTTTTAATTAGAGGAGGTAAACCTACACCGGTTGTCTCGTTCGCCCTAGCCTTTGTATTCTGCATCTATAATGGCTACATGCAGATCAGATATTTGAGCCATTATGCTGAATACCCCACAGGTTGGGTTACACACCCCTGCTTTATCATAGGTAAGTAAAAAGTGGCAGCTGCCAAGCTGCGTCACCTGAAAAGTAATAATAATAAAATTACTAAAAGATTTTAAACAATAATGCACTCATCATTACACCATTTTTTGGACATGGATGATTAGAGATTAAAACTAATGGTCAAAGACGAGATGGTGCTTTATTATAAGTGAATATCGTCTAACTGGTTATGTGAACATCTCCCCCACAATCCTGAACCTAAATTAATTGGACAAATTAATAAATACATATGCACTTTATCTATTTAAGTTTGTAAATAATCCACAACATTGATATTATTAGTACTCTGAGGAGCTTGTGTCAAAGATGAATGTTGAATAAGTAAGTCCAGTTGACAACCTCTCCTCCAGAATAATCATATATTGGTTTCCAGGATCTGCTCTGTGGTTAGTTGGCTGGCTGGTGAATGTTCACTCTGACCACATCCTACGGAACTTGAGAAACCCGGGAGAGACTGGTTACAAGATCCCCAGAGGTGAGACCTCCAGGCTGGTCAAATGGTGAAGGTTCCGAACTACAGGGGCCAAAGGGATAGAGCTGATCTCCCCTGAATGAGACATAATATCACCTGAAAACACCAATTTGCAAAGTTTGGGGGTGTCTCTTTAAAAACATTTTTGGTCATATGCATTGGCACTACTGGTAACTTGTGTTTAATTTAAAGAAAAATGTACCCCCCCCCCCCCCATCAAAACATCTCCACTGTATATGATCGCGGTGCTGCCTACTGATGAAAAGCAATTAAAATAAAGTTACTCTCTGTGGTATTAATGCTGCCTGTTGGCAACATTGAAATTAGATTTGTCACGTTGGAATCGAACAATGACAGGAGGGTAGGGTGTGTGTGTGTGTGTGTGTGGGGTGGATCTTTAGGAAGTGTGTGTTGATAAATCTGTTTTCACAGCTCACATTGCTGCATACTTACTAAAGGGAAGGATTGAAAAATGTATTCACTTCTTTGGTAACGTGGCCAATTGTGCTTAACAGAAAAATCAAGTGTAGAGAATCGATCAGTTGCAGGCCCTTTATTCTTATATCATCCATAGGTGGTGTGTTTGAGTACGTCTCCGGAGCAAACTTCCTAGGCGAGATAACGGAGTGGGCAGGCTTTGCTCTGGCTGGTTATTCAGTTCACAGTGCATCCTTTTCTATCTTTACCCTGGTGGTCCTCGCCAATAGAGCTGTAGCCCACCACAGGTAAAACATGACCACCGGAGTTGAACCCTAAACGCTGAGCCAAAAAGTTTTTTATATATATATTTTATACATAATGTACGTTGTATGAAAGAAAAACAAATCTCTCAAAAACAAAACTCTCTTTCTCTCTTCTCTCTCAGGTGGTACATCAATAAATATGAAGACTATCCTAAATCTAGGAAGGCCCTGATACCCTTTGTGTTCTAAACAAACGGGTAATGGAAACATGCACCGGGTCTCTCCGACGTAAAACACCTTTGAACACTATTGTATCCTGTGGAGTGTGTGTTGTTGATAGCTGGTTTACAGCCTCTCCTGGCCCGAGTCAGACTTATTGGACTCTGGGGCTGCACATATGTGGTGCATGAGCAATCATAGCACCCAGAGACACACACGCAAGAGAGAGCCACTGTCATGGCAGCACGTAACATCTACTCAGTGTATTACATCTCGCCATCTCCAATAAATGGATATTCTCTAACATCTACCTGTGTCCTGTGTCGGAGGGCCCCAGCAAAAGCCACTAAGGTGGCGTGTGGCAGGGGTAAACTGCCATATATCCTATCTTAAGGATAGCCATTACCGAAGTGATGTCTACAATTAACCAAACAGATCAGAGAACGAATAAATGCTATTTATAACCAGGGCTCCATTAACACAGAACGATGGTCGGGATGGTAGTGTAAAAAGCATGCAGTGCTGCACTGACCATAATCCTCTACATTTTTAGCAGCCCATCTGCATACTGTCCCCTTTACTGAACATGCGGTTTTAAAATCAGAGCAGACCAGAGTTTACCGCCTGCCTCTAAAATATTCCATCCTGAATGCTGCAGTTGGGCTGTTCGTCATGTGGGGGGCAGTGTGTGGGGGGGTTGTCTATTGAAATGCCATGGAAAGAGCAGTAGATCAAGTCACTGGGAATGGCTTTACTTTAAATGAACTCATTTGAATTCTGGTCAGCAAAGCCTCACCACTGCATCTCCCTATGCATTTCTTTCTACCTAACAGTCATCAATCAGTCAACAGTAGCAGAGAGCGCGGGTACCTGGTGTTGGAGGGGAAGCTGATCAGCAGATTCCTACGCGACAGGGTGGCTGTCGGGTGTGCCACAACAGGAGAGTAAAATTAACCAGGGATGGAGCACAGTCAGCCCTGAAATTAGAAGAATTGTTTATTGCCTCAAACTCTCAGGGGAGCAAATGAAGCAAAGAGTGAGAAAGAAATAAGACAAGTAGTTGGTGATGGTGGAGGGGACTGGAGTCTAATAAGGAACTCCCTCAAGATGAGAGGGGCCATTTGAAAACAAAAAGGGAACAGGGAAGTTGAGTGGTGCCGTGGCCGGAAAGAAAGATTAGTAGATATGAGTTGCATTGGAAGGTTACCAAGATATGCCTACCTCCAAATTTTAAAGGAATTCTCAAGATCTTTTTGGAAATAAGGTTATTTTCCACGTACCCATAATCATTTTTTTCCAGTCCTGCTCGATTTGACTGAGTTTGACTGTAAAACAATCAAGAGTCAATCTCACCTGCTTCCATTGATTTTGTAGCCTGGCAAGCCAGACCCACATCAGAAAGATGTAGGGTCTGGCACTGCTCCATTGGCAGTGTGGGCAGGATAAACGGTTGTCTTTCAAGTTCCCTCTGCACGCAATAGGATAGCGCTACAACCAATCAGAGCAACGAAGAAGGTGACGTAGTCAGAGCGACGGAAATTAGTCCATGGGGAAGTGTTCCGTATGGTGGATTGTGGAAGAATAGTGAAATAAAATGTTAACTTCAAGTCTTGAAGAGTCGCGGCCAAAGCCGAGTCGAAAGACAGCTGTTCGACAGCAGCAGCAGCCATTGTTTCCCTCTAACACGGAACCGTCACAACTCTGTTGTCATTAGGTAGCCCAGCTTCCGACTCCACCCCTCACGCTGTGATTGGCCTGACAGATTTTCTGTTTCCAGCACAGAAAAACGACGGAGAAGTGCTAGACCCATAGACTTATATATAATATACGTAGACGCCTCATAGACCGACGCTGCCTGTTGGAGCTGACGTATCAGCGCGGCCGCCATCTTGGATGGGTCCCCAGTGCGCCCCCAGTGCATTTATTTCTACTGAGGAAGGTGTATCCCCAACTACAATAATCATAACTCCCCGAATTTTTACCGGATTTTTGGTTTGTTACAAACGGCAGAGATTTAGTTATGATACAGGACACTAAAATAAAGTAATCCCACGCGATCTGGTGTCAATACTGCCGGTTATTGCAACCGTAAGCTGCACAAAATACTGGCATAGCTTGCTCTCCGTTGACTCTGATGCTAGACTAGAGTGAGGAGACCCAACCAATATGGCGGCGACGCTGGATTACGTTCCAGCACATCATGAGGCGCCCTGGCTGCAAATTAAATTTGCTGCCGCTAGGGGTGTCTAGATTTCTAGGCTATTGATTTTGGCTAACTCGGTCAAATGCTATCTTGGTCGAATCGAGCGCTGGGCTGATTGAGAAAAAAATGGTACGTGCTTCCCATTTGATTATGGGTACGTGGAAAATAACCTTGTTTTCCACAAAGTCAGTATTCCTTTAATACATATTCCATGTTGGTCATCCCTCCATTGTCCATTCCCACTAGAAGACATTTTTTCATTATATGGTTTGAACTGATAATATATTGATATAAGCTTTGTGTGTGTGTGTGTGTGTGTGTGTGCGTGCGCGCGCGTGAGAGAGAGAGAGAGAGAGAGAGAGGTCGATACGTCTCACCTTACCATATAGCTATTTTACTGCTTCATATAAGATAGGATAAGATGTACTTTATTAATTGCATTCAAATGTGGGGGATCTGCATTCATACATTCTGTCTACCCAACCTGTTACTCATCGCTGTAGCAGAGAGCACCAGAACCTCTTTAAGCATGAATTGCATTGCAGACTTCTGTGGGTTACGGCAGTATTGCATGGTTAGTACAATTTACTCATCTTTACCTTTTACTCTACTAAATCTAATGCTATTCATCAGCTAAGGGTTTTTCTTTTAAATTAAGTGACAGTAATGTGTAGTGATCCAAACTACTGTACTACGCAGTGACGTCATCACGTCACAGGCAGGAGCCTACGTTACGGGAAATGTATTGGGGTGGCATCGAGTAATGCGATCTTGAAATACACACAGTAAACGCTCTGATATAAAACTACCATCTCTTCATTATTGTGCACCACAAACATTACAGTGGCGACGAGGATATAACTGGCTATATAGGCTATACGCTATGTGAAGGACTTGTCGAACTTTCTGGAAGAAAGAAGAAAAAAAACCACGAAGTTTGCCGGTCCGGTGTGCGTGCTAAGTGCTTAGCTAAACAAAGCTAACTAACGTTAACGCGGTGCTAGATGCAAGAAGAGATGAACTCCATCCTCATGGGAAGCCAAGCAGCTATTCTGCCGTTCGACACGGAGACAGACCCGAGTTCGTTGGGAACGAGATGGAGTAAGTGGATTCAGAGATATGACAATTTCCTAGTAGCAATGAACATTGTGAATGATGGCAGGAAAAAGGCTTTACTTTTGCATTTAGCTGGAGAACGAGTGCACGACATATATGACACTTTCGCCGAGACTGATGATGATTATAATGCTACAAAAACGAAGCTAAATGGATATTTCTCCCCCAAGAAAAACACGCAGTACCTTGTTTATAAGTTCAGAAAAGCTATGCAGCAGGCTGGTGAAAATCTGGATACTTACCACACTCAGCTCCGCATGCTCGCCAAAGACTGTGAATTTGCCGATACAGACAGTGAGATCAAAGCACAGCTCATTCAGAGCTGCAGTTCCTCGAGGGTCCGCCGGAGGGCGCTGAGAGAACCCGAAATGACATTAGAAGCTTTGTTGAACTTTGGGAGAACACTGGAGTTATCAGAACAGCAGGCTGTGGGCATTGAGCAAGGAGCAACCGCTGCTGTCAACGCGCTAGAACACAAGCAAAGGCAACAGACAACTGATTACAAGGGAAATAGAAACAACAGCAAACAATGCAGGAATTGTGGAGGAAGATATCCTCACAATGGAGATTGCCCGGCCAAAGGAAAAGAGTGCAACATATGTGGAAAACTAAATCACTATGCCAAGGTATGTCGTATGAATAAAAATAAATCAGCACAAAGTCAAGAGAAGAAATCAGGTCGAAGTGAGGATAAAGACACCACATATGGAAAATGGAAACACACAAGAAAAGTGAATCAAGTCACTACATCTTGCTGCGCACACAGTGCACACAGCGCACACAGAGATTCGTCCAGCAGTGAAGACGACCAATATGTGTTTGCTGTGAATGGCGAAGCCTGCACTAAGCACCCTCAAACGCACGTCAGGCTCAATGACATTAAAGTGGGAGTACTGATTGACTCTGGAGCTTCGGTTAACATAATAAGTGAAACTGTGTTTAACACGCTCGAGCCAAAACCAACGATGAGAGCAGCAAGGATCAAGATCTTCTCTTATGGGTCAGACAACGCTCTGCCCATCACCGGTGTCTTCGAGTGCAGTGTCCAGGCGAAGGACAGAAACACGGAGGCAACATTCTACGTGCTGAAAGGAAATGGACATACGCTCCTGAGTTATGACACAGCTAGTAAGCTTGGGCTTATTAAAATAATCAACAGTGTCGACCTCGCCACCCGCAGCGTGGCAGATGAACTGATTGACAGCTACCCAGAGCTGTTCACCGGCATAGGAAAACTAAAGGATTTTCAGGTGAAGTTACACATAAATCCTGACATACAGCCAACGTGTCAACCACACAGGAGAGTGCCTTTTCACGTTCGCCAGAAGGTTGAGGAAGAATTAAAAAGGCTGGAGGATGATGACATCATCGAACAGGTGACCGGACCAACGCCCTGGGTGTCGCCCATTGTGACCCCTCCGAAGCCTAAGGATCCTGATAAGGTCAGGATTTGTGTTGACATGCGGCAAGCAAACGTGGCCGTGCAGCGAGAACGTCATCTCACACCTACAATGGACGACGTGATCCATGAGCTCAACGGTGCGAGGTTCTTCTCAAAACTGGACCTCAACAAAGGATACCACCAGCTAGAGCTACATCCTGACAGTCGGTATATCACTACCTTCACCACACACCTGGGTCTGAGAAGATACAAGAGACTGAGTTTTGGTATCTCATCTGCTGCTGAGGTTTTTCAAAACGCTATATGTCAATCCCTGCATGGTATCCCTGGTGTCAAAAATCTCAGCGATGACATCATAGTCTATGGTGCATCCCAGAAGGCCCATGACGACGCTCTGACAGCAGTGTTCGCCAGATTGAAGGAATGTGGTCTCACACTCAACCGTGACAAGTGTGAGTACAACAAAGAACGCCTCGAGTTTTTTGGTTTTATTTTTTCCGCAGACGGCATCTCAGCAGACCCCCGGAAAGTGACAGCGATACATCAGGCCGCTGAACCCAAGGACCCTGCGGAGATCAGGAGCCTCCTTGGAATGGCAAATTACTGTTCAAGATTTATACAGGATTTCTCTACCATCACTGCACCCCTCAGAGAGCTAACGAAGAAAGAAGTGCCCTGGCGCTGGGGTGAAGAACAGTCAAAAGCACTACAAACTCTCAAGGAGAGTCTCACAAGCAACACCACCATGTCATACTTTGACCCGAAAAAGGACACTGAACTGGTCGTGGACGCCAGCCCGTTTGGCTTGGGTGCCATTCTCTCTCAAGGAAAAGAGGGAGAGAAACGCGTCATAGCATATGCAAGCCGTGCGCTCACTGACGTTGAGAGGAGATACTCCCAGACAGAACGAGAAGGTCTAGCGATTGTGTGGAGTTGTGAGCATTTCCATCTATATCTCTACGGACATCCATTTACCCTAGTGACTGATCACAAGCCGCTAGAAATGATTTGGAACAACCCAAGGTCCAAGCCACCTGCCCGGATAGAGCGATGGGGACTCAGGCTCCAGCCCTATGACTTTCGAATCATCTACAAAAAGGGAGCGGACAATCCAGCGGACTACATGTCACGCCATCCGATCCCCATACAAACATCCACGAACACAAGAGCCTCGAAAGTTGCAGAGGAATATGTCAACTTCATATCTCTGTTCGCCACACCCAAGGCGATGACGCTGGAAGAAATAAAAACAGAGACATTAAAGGACAACACGCTACAACAAGTCAGTGCCCACATTAAGAACGACACGTGGCACAGAGTGACAGATAAAACGCCAAATGCTCATGCACTACGGCAGTACAGACATGTCAGCACGGACCTCACACTCTCAGCGAGCGAGGACATTATACTCCGGGGAAACAGGATCGTCATGCCCCTGTCCCTACAGCAGAGAGTCCTGGAACTTGCACATGAAAGCCATCAAGGCATTGCAAAGACCAAAGCCCTCCTCCGAGAGAAGGTGTGGTTTCCCAACATTGATCAACAGGCTGAAGCCCTCAGTCGAAACTGCCTAGCGTGTCAGGCTACCACTCCAATCACAAGAACGGAACCACTCAAGATGTCAGAGCTACCAGAAGCGCCGTGGCATTCTGTGAGTGCAGATTTCTACGGTCCCCTCCCGTCCGGAGAATACCTGCTGGTGATCGTAGACGACTACACACGCTACCCTGTAGTGAACACCATCCGTTCTACGTCCGCTAATGTGGTGGTACCCAGCATGGACAGTGTCTTCGCCATGTTTGGGATACCACGAGTCGTCCGGACAGACAATGGACCTCCGTTTAACGGCTCACAGTTTGCCCAGTTTGCCAGTTACATGGGATTTCATCACAGAAAAATAACACCTTTGTGGCCGCAGGCTAACGCCACCGCCGAAAGATTTATGCGTACTCTTGGCAAGATCATCCGGATAGCCCCGATGCAAGGTTTGCCATGGAAGCAGCAGTTGAACATCTTCCTCCGTGAGTACAGATCTACACCCCACTGCACGACAGGAAGATCACCAGCAGAACTGATGTTCCAGAGACCAATGAACACCAAGATACCATCCGCCTGTCGTATCACCATCCCTACTGACAGCGAGGTGCGCAAGAGAGACACTGAGGCGAAGTCTAAAATGAAAGCTTGTTCTGACAACCGACGACATGCTACACCATCCAACATCGTGCCAGGTGACACTGTGCTCTGTCGTCAGCCGAAGCAGAACAAACTCACACCACCCTACAGAAAAGAACCACTCCCAGTCACAAGCGTGAAAGGCTCCATGGTGACTGCTGGACGGCATGGCTATGCCATAACGAGGAACAGTTCATTCTTCAAAAAGATCCATCCCGAGGCAAAACGACGTCCGTTGCCACATCTAGACCCTGACATGGATCCTGATCTGGACGACAATGAAGATGCTGAACCAGCACTGCCGCCGCCCAGATATCCAGTCAGGCAGCACAGACAGCCTCCAGCTTACCTGCTTGACTATGACTGAAGGACTGTGAATGAGTCATTTTTAAAGAGACTGTTCAACCTCACAAATATCCTTCAGAAATGTTTCATGGGTAGTTTATGCATGTTATGTTTGAATACTGACGTACACCCGTTCTGTAGTGCAAAGATGTATAATGTATAATGTTATGTATACATGTTTATTAGGCAGCATTATTCCTGGGTTTTGTTTGACACTAAGTTGTGATACCAACTATTTGACAGTTTGTCTTCTTAAAAAGAAAAAAAAAAGGAGTAATGTAGTGATCCAAACTACTGTACTACGCAGTGACGTCATCACGTCACAGGCAGGAGCCTACGTTACGGGAAATGTATTGGGGTGGCATCGAGTAATGCGATCTTGAAATACACACAGTAAACGCTCTGATATAAAACTACCATCTCTTCATTATTGTGCACCACAAACATTACATAATGCACCCACAGGCTAGGTATAGGTTGATATTCAGCTAGCTAGGTAGGTGTCGCTGTTGCGGTAAGCGTACTGACTCATTTCCGGTCTACTTCCTGCTCTGTGTTTGGTGTTGTAGCTGTCGGTGAACGCTAAATATACATCTGTTTTACTCATTACAGCGGTTATTTACCCGCTTAAACATTTAAACCTAGACTAGTTCCACCTGATCACTCGGAGCTACTTCTTTCTTTTAGCGACTTTTCGCTATTTTAAAGTCTTCACACGCTAGTTACATTAAGCATTAGCAGTTAGCGATGGCTTCTCCCTCTTCCTCTGCTCCTCTTTCCTGCTCAGTGTGCCACATGTTCAGTTATTCCTCCACCTCTTTTAGTGATAATGGTACCTGTATTAAATGTAGTTTATTTACTGCGCTGGAGGTGAGGATTAGTGACTTAGAGGCACGGTACCGCACCACACCGTCTCCGGTAGTCTGTGCGGGCCGGCCGGAGGTAGCCCTAGTTAGCCGTCCCCCGGTAGACCCCGAGCAGCCGGGAAGCCACGGAGAGTGGGTGACTGTTCGGGGGAAGCGTAGCGGCAAACTACTGAAGCCCACGGCTCACCACCAGCCCATTCACGTTTCTAATACGTTTTCCCCACTCAGCGACACACCCGCTGAGGAACAGACTCTGGTTATTGGCTCTTCTATAGTCAGAAACGTGAAGTTAGCGAAGCCAGCGGCCATAGTTAAATGTATCCCTGGGGCCAGAGCGGGCGATGTTGAATCCTATTTAAAACTGCTCGCTAAAGACAAACGTAAATATCATAAGATTGTTATTCACGTCGGCGGTAATGACACCCGATTACGCCAATCGGAGGTCACTAAAAATTAATGTGGAGATAATTGGCAGCCTTTTTGGGGAAAACCTGGTTAGGAGCGACGGCATCCATCCCACGTTGGATGGAGCGGCTCTCTTATCCAGGAATATGATGCAGTTTATTTCTAGACAGTTTATTTTCTAGAGAGTCCAGAGTTGGGACCAGGGGGCCTCATGTACGAAGACTTGCGTGGATTTCCTACTGAAACTTTCCTACTGAAAACCCAGAAACTGTCGTACGCACAAATAAATTCAGATGTATCAAAGTGTGCGTACGCATGGATCCAAGCACGTTTCTTTTGTACATCCCGATCAACGCCCCATTTAAATATGCAAATCGATGTAAATAGGCCCTGGACCTGAGATTCACCTCTATCCGATCAGATAAAACAAGCAAGTGTGGCACAGAGGATATTTATATATTATTGCCACTTACTTAAATGTGTTATTTTATATGTATGGACTTTATTTTGCATTTTTACAGACACCCCCCATTCAATTTTAAGCATTATTATTATTATTATTATTATTATTATTATTAAGTAGCCTATTAAAGGCACGAGTCCACCTGCGGCTATATAAACTGTGGGCTGCGCTGCGTTCTTCAGTCGGCAGTTAACCGGGACCAGTAAAGCCACTGAAGACCAGCCGACTCACTTGTCTGTTTGTTTAATTTGTTCTTTCAGAATAACATCTTTTCTAAAATATGCCAACCCTTGAGTCAGCTTGCACTCTATGGGTGTAACACAAGCATGAACAAAGGAAAGAAAAGACATTTCACCAGGGGCGGAGCGAGGGGGTGGCTTTCGGGGCTGAAGCCCCGAATCTCACTTCAAAAGCCCCGGATCTTCTTTAAGCTTTTGAAGTTATAAGTACAATGGGCATACCACTTTTAAAATACATATAAAAAAGCAAACAAACAATCCATCTGCAATCCTACTTTGAATCTACTGAATGTTAGTCTCAAATGTATAAGTCTCAATTTTGCCATTGTAGTTTACATAAACATCTCTAGTAGATTTTCTGGTTATTGTTTCTTTCCATTAAATAGTATTGTCTCGAGCAGGCCCTGCAACTGAAAATGTAGGCTATGAATTAGAAGGGATTTAGGATTTGCCAATGTCCAGCAGGTCACCCTAAAATGGACTAGAATGCAGGAAATCGCATCTTAGAAATTCAAAATTTTCTGGGGGAAAAACCCCAGACCCCCCTTTGGGCTAAGCCCCGGATGTACACAAAGTCTAGCTCCGCCCCTGCATTTCACAGAGTCCGAGTTGGAGATTGTGGTGAATGACGTGGAGCCGTGGAGGGAGATTCTCTCTGGTCCCCTGTCAGCAGGGATCAATATGAAGAGAAAAATAAATGAGTGGGAGCGTGTGTGAGGCTGTAAATGCCGTGGGGTCCGAGCAGCGCGCACACACACAGGTGAAGAAGAAGTGGTCGGATGTGAAGGTGGAGGTTAAGCGGAGGGTTTCTGACCACCGCTTACTATGCGTCACTTTCATGCCGCACACTTGAAAGACCACTAGGTGGCGCTGTTTTTGAGCAAATACCGTAACGCTTATAACTCCCGCATACTTTGTCGCACATTCGAAATCGGCTTATGAGCCATCATTCTAGCCTAGAACTCTAGACACCCCCTAGCGGCAGCAAATTTATTTGGCAGCTAGGTAGGTCTAGCACGGCTCCGTAGGCTTTTTGGTGCTGGGAACACCAAGTATGTCAGACCAATCACAGCGTGAGGGGCGGAGTCGAAAGCCGGGCTACCATGACGACAGAGTTGCGACGGCTCCGTGTTAGGTAAACAATGGCTGCTGCTGCTGGCGAACGGTTGTCTTTCGACTCGGCTTTGGCCGCGACTCTTCAAGACTTGAAGTTAACATTTTATTTGAGAAAAGAACAAAGAACGGCACTGAAGTCGTTCCTCGAAAAGAAATATGTATTCGGAGTTTTGATTAATTACGTAGTCAGAGCGACAACTCTGACTACGTTACCTTCTTCGTTGCTCTGATTGGTTGTAGCGCTATCCTATTGCGTGCAGAGGGAACTTGAAAGACAACCGTTTAACCCGCCCACACTGTCAATGGAGCTGAGCCAGACCTTACATCTTTCTGATGTGGGTCTGGCTTGCCAGGCTAACATCATTCATCATTCATCATCAAAGTCATCGTTTGCAAGTAAATCCTCGCGTTCCCTAAATACTCTCTCACGTCGGATTGCACCATTTGCAAGGTCCTAACAACGCTAACAACGTTATGATAAAATTATTACTATTAGAGAGAAAATTAGTCACCAAATGCCCTCAATAGGTATCGCAGGCTCTCCAACATCAGACACTTTGACTGGTGCAACCTTAGATGTGTATTTGGAGTGTTTCTCTGCTGTCAGTCTTCATCAGTTAAGTTCTATAATTTCTTCATCAAAGTCATCAACCTGTCTGTTAGACCCCATCCCAACTAGGCTGCTTAAAGAA
Organism: Merluccius polli; assembly: GCA_030340625.1. Taxonomy (NCBI): domain Eukaryota; kingdom Metazoa; phylum Chordata; class Actinopteri; order Gadiformes; family Merlucciidae; genus Merluccius; species Merluccius polli. The sequence goes on from JAOPHQ010005445.1 coordinate 143,916, forward strand.
ATTGTACCCTTAATTGGCACTTCTTTACTGGAAATGATTAATCTTTCTTTATTATCAGGATATGTACCACAGTCCTTTAAAGTAGCTGTAATTAAACCCCTTCTTAAAAAGCCCACTCTTGACCCAGGGGTTTTAGCCAACTATAGACCGATTTCTAATCTCCCCTTTCTGTCTAAGATTCTGGAGAAAGTAGTCGCCAAACAATTGTGTGACTTTCTACATAACAATAGTTTATTTGAGGATTTCCAGTCAGGATTTAGAGTTCATCATAGCACAGAGACAGCTCTGGTTAAAGTTAATAATGACCTTTTGATTGCTTCTGACAATGGACTTGTCTCTGTACTTGTATTATTAGATCTTAGTGCTGCCTTTGACACCATTGATCATAATATTCTTTTACAGAGACTCGAGCATCAAATTGGCATTAAAGGAACCGCACTAAGCTGGTTTAGGTCCTATCTATCAGATCGTTCACAGTTTGTACATGTGAATGATGAATCTTCAATAAATACTACAGTTAGTCATGGAGTTCCACAAGGTTCTGTAACTTGGACCAATACTATTTACTTTATATATGCTCCCTTTAGGCAATATTATTAGAAATCACTCCATTAACTTTCATTGTTATGCAGATGATACGCAGTTATATCTATCGATCAAACCCGATGAAATTAATCAATTATCTAAATTACAAACATGTCTTAAAGACATAACATCCTGGATGAGCTGCAATTTTCTGATGTTAAACTCAGAGAAAACCGAAATTCTTGTACTTGGCCCCAAAAACCTTAGAGACTCAATGTCTACAGATATAGCTACTCTAGATGGCATTACATTGGCCTCTAGCCCCACTGTCAGGAATCTTGGAGTTATCTTTGATCAGGATCTGTCATTTAATTCCCACATAAAGCAGACCTCTAGGACTGCCTTTTTTCATTTACGTAATATTACAAAAATCAGACGCATCCTATCAAAGACAGATGCAGAAAAACTAATCCATGCATTTGTTACCTCAAGGCTGGATTACTGCAACTCTTTATTATCAGGTTGTCCTAATAAGTCCATTAAGACGCTCCAATTAATTCAAAATGCTGCAGCACGAGTACTGACAGGAACTAGGAAAAGAGATCACATCTCTCCTGTACTAGCTTCTCTGCATTGGCTCCCTGTAAAATTTAGAATAGAATTTAAAATCCTCCTCCTCACCTATAAAACTCTTCATGGGCAGGCCCCTTCATATCTGAAAGAGCTCATAGTACCCTATTACCCCACTAGAACACTGCGTTCTCTGAATGCAGGGCTACTGGTGGTTCCTATAGTTTCTAAAAGTAGAACAGGAGCCAGAGCCTTCAGTTACCAAGCTCCTCTTCAGTGGAACCAGCTTCCAGTTGTGGTTCGGGAGGCAGACACCCTCTCCACATTTAAGAGTAGGCTTAAGACGTTCCTCTTTGATAAAGCTTGTAGTTAGGGCTGGATCAGGTGAGTCCTGAACCATCCCTTAGTTATGCTGCTATAGGCCTAGACTATCGGGGGATTTCCCATGGTGCACTGAGTCTCTCTCTCTCTCTCTCTCTCTCTCTCTCTCTCTCTCTCTCTCTCTCTCTCTCTCTCTGTGCACACATTCATGTCCCATTAATGCATGTTACTAAAACACTCATGGATCCTGGTGGAGCCTCCATGGTCCTGCTTGACTGCCATTGCTAATATCAGTTACCAGTTATATACAGTTACTGTTGTTGCTGCTTGCTGTCCCCCATCATTGCTGCTGTCGTCATCATCATCATGTTCATTAGTGTATTGATGTAGTTGCTCTCTCTCTCTCTCTCTCTCTCTCTCTCTCTCTCTCTCTCTCTCTCACCCCAACTGGTCAAGGCAGATGACCACCCACCTAGAGCCAAAGGGTCTGTCCAAGGTTTCTGCCTTTTAACAGGCAGTTTTTCCTTGCCCCCGTGCCAGGTGCTTGCTCATGGTGGTACTGTTGGGTCTCTGTAAATGTTATTAGGAGTTCGGTCTAGACCTGCTCCATTTGAAAAGTGCCCTGAGATAACTTCTGTTATGAATTGGCGCTATACAAATAAAATTGAATTGAATTGAATTGAATTAACGCTGCCATCGGTAATACCATTTTCTTCATCACATTGCGCATCCTTTTATATCCACCCGTATAATTGCAAACACGGTGGGTGTGTTAGTTGTTCATAAGTGTGTCTCTGACGTGCACATCACTCTGATGACTAATTGTTTTTGACATTATTAACAGTTTCCCAGCGTCACCTATAAGTGTCGCCAAAGGAACAATAGCTGTAGAAACGTGCGTACGCCAGCCATGAAGTTGACGTGGGGCACTGCACATTTCCACGGTCATTTCACGTTTCATACATCTGACCGTGAGCGTGGAACGGCATTTTTTTTTGCATACGCCACGTTTTTGTGCGTACGCACCTTCGTACATGAGGCCCCAGGGGTCCGTTTCACAAAGCAGGTTTAGCGAAAACCCTAAGTTTATTAACCCTGAAATGAGGGAAACTCAGAGTTTTCCGTTTCACAAAGGGAGGTAACTAAAACCAGAGAAAGAGGGCTAACTCTAGCCTGTTTCACAGAGAGAGGTAACTTAAGCTCTCGGTCAGTTACCGTAGTAACAGACTATGAACCAAAGATAATAGAGCGGAGCAAGATGGATCAGTAGCGTCAGGGCGGTGAAGTACGTTCTCAGCCTGAATGGACGCCATTTTAGTAAGCCACCTCAACATTCTAGGCTCGATTCAAGCCAATAAGGCCACATAGGATTAAACATAACTTGTATAAATAAATATGTCATGCAAAACCTCGAATGCCTGGGCACATCATGTAATCCCAATTCAACCACATTCTTATCGACCACTAGATGGCCCTTTATCGTCTCGCTATCTACTAGTAGGCCACCGTTGTGCCTAAGCTGTGAGCCAACCTCATCGTTACACTTCAGACACAATTCCATCCCATGAGTCCCCTCAAACAGCCAGATGTTTTACAGTTACGGCTGGCTGTCAACAACAATGGCCGCTACATCAAGAGCATTTTGATCGGCTTTACATTGCCATAATCAGCAATGTAAAAAGCCAGATCTATCATTTTTTCGATTCCCACTCAATAAGGAGAGGTACTATTCTTAGATCATGATTAAGTTGCTGCTGTATAACTATGTATAGATTACAATTAAGATAGCATTAGCTAAGAAACAAACCAGTGTTAAATTAGCCTTTGCAATAGTCTTGTCCAACACTGATACTATTAGGCTACGTTTCTACTTGTCACTTACCTGTAATGTTAAAGGTACTTATGTCAACTGCATGGTTGGCTGAGGTCACTGCAGGTGCATTGTAGCCTATTGATGTTGGTGCAACCAATTTTGATTTAAGTTTAAGATGAGCAAAACTTCATCCAATGACCATAAACACAGTTTAACAAGTAGCCTAAACATTCATTGCAATCATTGCCTTCATTTTGCTAGGTGTCAAATATGGGTGCAAAATAGTAGGAGGCAGGACCTGTTAAAGGGGACCTATTTCACCACCAGGTGTGAGTGTGATTAGCCATTACAAGCCATTTCAAAATCTACCCTACAGTGACATCATCACACGTGGGAGTGTCCACCCGGATGTGATAGACAGATAGATCAGCCTGTAACAGCCTACCCAGTGGACTGTACCAACTGGTAGGCTGATCTATCCATCATACATCTGGGTGAACACTCCCACTTGTGAGGTCACGTAGAGGGTAGATTTTGAAATGGCTTGTAATGGCTAATCACACTCACACCTGGTGGTGAAATAGGTCCCCTTTAAATCGGAGCCCAGGCTATCTCAGCACCAACTGCAAGCTCTGTGCGGAGCATTTTGAGAGCAGCCAGTTTACCAATCCCTCAAAGAACAGGTTGAACTGGAACGCAGTACCGACACTATTTAGTGTCCCCAACCTGCCACAAAAAATAACCAGCAAGAGGATAAAAACCAGACAAAAAACAGACACACCAGACAGGTGAATTCAAAAATGTTTACTGTATATTGGGACAGCTTACAGACATAAAATATTCCATGATAAGGTTGTTTAGCAAAAACAGTAGTTTCAAACAGTACCATTAGTGCAATATTTTTTACATTTTCCAGTCCATGGTCAGATTCCAGCAGACCACACGTACAGCTGGCCTGTTACTGCAGCATACCCGGAGTCTTCATGTGGGGCATCTGTCGCAACTCCTCCACCAAATCCACCAACCAGCTGCACCACACCAACTCCACCAACTCCTGTTTTGAGAGTAAACAAATACAAAACACTATTAAAGAGAACGCCTGAGGACATTCAGGTTAAAAAGGCAAGTGCACCATCTTCAAATGCCAAAAATCTAAAAAATCTCTCACCTGAAACATTGATCCAAGGCCAACTTCCTTGAGGAGCCAGCCTTCCTTCTTCTAAACTTCCAGGAGAAGCCGTCCACACGGCAGAATTTGTGGAGCTCATCTTTGATTCTTTCAATAGCCGTTTTTACAAAGACAAAAAAGCCCTAAAGCGCCCACTAACCAAAACATCTACACATGCCACATTTTTAAAAACATGCCTCCCCATTCTACACAATTTAGAAGTAATTGGATCTAAAAATGTGATGTTCACTAAAGGTTGGCTACTGGCCATAGCCTGTCTAACCCAGCTGTGGGACCACCTGCAACCTGAGCACAACATCTCTTACCGCTTCACGTCACTTCTAAATCAAGACATAGTGGAAAAACTTTTTGCCACTGTGAGATGGAAAGGTGGCTGTAAGGACAACCCTAATGCAAAGGAGTTCAGATGTGCTCCAAGGAGGGTTATGGTGGCAGACCTTATCCCGTCATTGGTACGAATTGTGCTCCAGATACAGACAAATTCATCACCACACTGAAGTCAATTGGAAAAACCCCAACAATTAGGCCTCCGCAGTCTGTCTTGCCAGTAACAAAAAGCTACACAACGGTTTACATTGACATCCCAGAGCAAAACGCATTGGCTTACATTGCCGGTTATTTGTGCCGCCGTTGCCCAAGTGAACTGTGAATACTGTAAAGGTGTCTTACTATCACATGAAACACATCTGAGCGATCAATTACAATTATTCATTCACCACAAGGCCTACAACACAACTCAGTCTGACATTGGCTCACTTTTCCTACCACAAAAGATGGAAGAGTCTTACTGTCTACACATAAAGGTTTCGAAATACGAGCCACATATTCTGTAAACCAAATATACCGAGTTCAGAGCAATTCAGCCATTTATAACTGACACCGATTTGACAAAACAATTCCATATCAAACAGCTGATTCTTTAATGTTGCCGCCATTAGCCAGTTAGCTCCTTCGCTACATCGTCTTTTACTTCCATCTAAATGTTTCAAATCCTGCATTTCATCTTACCCATGTCCAATACAGACGACCTGATCTGCGTGTCACTATCACGACTTGTCAAAGTACCAAAAAAATATAATATTTAAAAGATACAGGGCATTTTCCCACGACTGTGAACGCCAGCCTCCGCCTGCTGCCTGCAGCACTCCTGTCAGACTTCTGGGTTCCGGTAACACTTGAGCTTACTAAAATGGCGCCCATAGAGTTCGAGAGCGTACCTCATTGGTGTCAACGTATTTCGCAGCCAGTGATCCATCTTGCTCCGCTCTATTATCTTTGCTATGAACCTAACCTGGTCGGGACCAGGGGGGTGTTCCAGAAAGCGGGTTATGTCAAAGCTCTGTGTCTGTTAACCCTGAGATGAGGGAAACACTGAGTTATCCGTTCCAGAAAGAGAGGTAACTTAAACCCTGGGTCTGTTACTGCGGTAACTTACGCTGTGAACCAAACCTGCTCGCTGGCAGGTTTTGTATAAGAAACCCAGGGTTTCTACCCGTCTCCTCCCACACGAGGAAGCGGTGAAACATGGATTGCCCATTTATTCGTAATCCGATCGACATTGAAGCCGTCATTATTCGTAATGCTTTACGTCGCGAGCGAATCTTCTGTCCCAAATTAGACATTTTATCATTTCCAGAGGAATATCTTTTCGAACGTTACCGCTTTTCATCCAACACTATAATTTATCTCAATCACATTCTCCGGCCATATATCACCAACCTCACACACCGCGGACGAGCACTCACCTCAGAACAAACATTATCCATAGCACTACGTTGTTTTGCAAATGGTAGATGCAGAGCACATAGGCAAAGCTACAGTGTGTAGGGCTGTAAGAAAGGTGAGCCTCGCCCTTAAACGCCTGTTACCAGTGATGGTGGTGTTCCCCGGGCACAAACCTGTTAGAAACAAAAAGGAGGAATTCCACAGGATTGCAGGTGGCGACTAATGTAGAAATCATATATTCTGTTATTTTAAATTATGAGAGTGGGGTCAGTATTAATTAGCTGTCATTTTGCAGGCCTTCCAAATGTGATGGGGTGCGTTGATGGGACACAAATCCCCATTACTGCGCCTGCAGAAAATGAAGCGGACTATGTGAATAGGAAATCCTTTCACAGCATCAATGTCCAGGTATGTGACCTACCATCTTAAAAAATATGTACACGAAAGAGTATACATTACAACTAACTCATGTCATTCTCTGCACTGTAAAGATATGTGATGCAGCTTACATTGTGACAAATGTTGAAGCCAAGTTGCCTGGCTCGGTGCATGACTCCCGGATCTACCGGGAGTGTCATCTGAGCAACAGATTTGCACGTGGTAAGGAAGCTAAAGCCTTGTACAAAGTTTGTTGTCTCCCTTTTTAGATGCACTCAAATGTGTCCTCTGTAATTACAGGAGAGTTTGATGGCTACCTGCTGGGGGATCGTGGCTATCCATGCCAGCCCTCTCTGTTGACCCCTTACCCTGACCCTGAGCCGGGGCCTCAACAACGTTTTAATGTGGCCCACTGCAGGACTAGAGCCCAGGTTGAGATGACCATAGGGATACTCAAATCCCGGTTCCAGTGCCTGCAGAAGCTCAGGGTCACCCCAGAGAGGGCATGTGACATTGTGGCATGTGTTGTTCTCCATAATATTGCAATTATTAGAGGAGAGCAACACCCTGCCGTACAAATCAATGACCCTGCGGATGACCATCCCATCCCTGCCGACGTACAGGATGGAAGGGCTGCAAGGGACCTCATCGCAAGAAATTACTTTTGATTAAAAATAAAATACAAGACAAATTCACATGTGATTTGGTTCTTCTTTATTCCCTACAAGTACAAAGCAACAGTCAGGATTTGTAATATAGTTCCAACCACATATTCACCTGTTTCACCATGACAATGCACCCACCTCAACTGGCGTTTCTGTTTTTTGTATTGTTTTCAGGAGGTGCACCTGGTACAACTCCTTTACTGGTAACTGGGAAACATATGGACGACATTTAATTCCTACAGTTCTACATACAGATTTAACATGGTATTGACCGACAATCTCACTGTGTCAAGCTGTGCTGTGGAAGTTGATGGACCCTCCTCCTGATGATGCCCAGCCATGTTCTGTTGAAGGACAAGAATGTGCTTGTTTGTCCATATGCTCATCACTTCAGTGTACCTGTCAAACTCCAAATTCCACACTCAAGAATGTAAATGAATATGAATGGGTAGAGCACTGCCAGTAGCTATACATAATATTAGGACACACTTCTGTAGGCCCCTCCGGATCTCTCCCTGTGGTAGCAGACAGTGTTTCCTCATCTCCTCCTCCTCCTGTGATGCAGGAAAATAATCTGTTTCAGAATACTTTGAACTACCATCTGAGGCAAGATCTGAGTATGGAATACTTACAGCTGCAGGGTTTACAATTGTTTCAGTCGGAGGCTGAACCAGGCAGATGACACCATCCACAACTGTTGGGTGGGTGGATATATATTTGTTAAAAAGTAGGCTACATATTTATATATTAGTTTTATTTTTTTTAAAGACATAAGTGTATACTTGCATCTGATGTAGGCACTTGTGTCCTGGGGGGTGACAGGCTTAGATGAGCTTCCCCCGGGGATGCCTTCAGCCACAGGGCGACCTCTGTCTTGGCTGAGGGCCAGCTCCTCAGACTCTGTCAGAGGTGGTGGAGGTGGCCCTGTGGCTGCCTTCTTTCTGTTGGCTGAGCAGAACTCAATGTTTTAATTAGTATTTTAATGAGTGTTGGTGTAGGCTACAGCGTCACATTTTAAATGACTTCAATAGGTATAAAATATAAATGTGTTTGTATCAATCTACTAAGTGGAGTATTAAGTGAGAGGACGCTGAAAAACAACATTTTGTTATGGGTTTAAATTACTATTTGAAGTAGCCACTGAATTAATATTTACTTTGTTTAATAGTCAATTTAAAAAAATACAATTCAAATCAAAGTGAGGTGCAATCATAGGCTAGCAAAATATGCCTTACCATTTTGAATTATGTTTTTATGTTTCATTTTTAGCTGCTTCCACGTCCGTTTTTCTCCTGTAGAATTGCACCTAAAAGAAAATCAGATTTCACTAGAAAATGCATTTCCTGCAGAAAACGCGTGTGAATGCTGGAAGCTAAATGATAAGCGCAAAGCAGAAATATAAAATGAATTGATCTGAAGAATCTGAAAGTAGTAATATAAGCTGAAATAGTAGAAGAAGCTGAAAGTAGTAGTAGAAGCTGAAATAGTAGAAGAATCTGAAAGTAGTAGAAGAAGCTGAAATAGTAGAAGAATCTGAAAGTAGTAGAAGTAGTTGAAATTGTAGTAGTAGCTGAATTAGTAATACTAATAGCTGAAGTAGAAGTAACTGAAGTAGTAACAACACTGCTGAACGTCCTCAAAAAGTAGCCCTATCTGGCAACACTGTCTGAACGTCCTCAAAAGGTAGCCCAAACTGGCAACACTGTCTGATCCTCAAAAAGCAGCCCAATCTGGCAACACTGCTGAACGTCCCCTCGCTCGAGCGTCAACGTGAAGTCAACTGAAAAGGAATCAGTTAAACTGTGAAACTCTTAATAAATATAAATGCTATCGAAATTTCGTTTGGATATTATGGGATATACAAGTCTGTAGATTTGTGACATTTTTTGAACGAAGGTAAACGATTGAGAATTGATTTAGTTAGGCCTACGATGTGTAACTGTCAGAGATCAATGTGTAATCGATGTGTAACTGTGAGATCAACTGAAGAGAACCCGAAACTTAAACTGTGATTCTGAATAAATATAAATGCTATCGAAATTTCGTTTGCATATCGTTATTATTGAATATACAAATCTGTAGATTAGTGACATTTTTTGAATGAAGGTTAACGGTTGAAAAGTGAATGAATTAGTTACGACGTCTTAAACAGTGGAAGGTCCGCCGGTTACAATGGGACGAATGGTAGAATATGACGATTTGAAACTAAAACTGCGATACAGAAAAAAGTATAACAGCTATTGAAATTTCGTGAACACGGCTAGATAGATACAAATCTCTAGATTCGTTTAATTGTTTGAACGATGGGAAACGGTTGAAATTTGAATTAGTTACGACGTAAAGCAGTGGAAGTAAACAGTGGAAGGTCCGGCGGTTACAATGGGACGAATGGTAGAATTGAAATTTGAATTAGTTACGACATAAAGCATTGGAAGAATAAGAGGCTGGGCGGACGGCTTCGCCTAAGTTTGAGAGAGCTTACTCACAATCCAGCTAATATCTGGTCTTGTACTAGTCATAGCATAAATCAGGCTGCCAACAATCTCCCGATATCCTCTGGGGTCTACAAACTCACTGTTCTTTTCTTCCTCATTTTTGATACCACCCTCCCTTGGTTCACTTGGGGTAGATCTGGGTTTACAATCTGACGTTCCAAATCTTTCAAGCATTTTTAGTATGTATTGTTTTTGATTCATTGTAATTTTGTCTTTCTTCTGATCAAACTGTATGCCCAAGAAATATGACATTTTTCCCAGATCATTCATGTTGAATTGTGATCTCATAGTGTTTTTGAAGCTGTTGAGTAGGTCACTATTGCTGGCTGCAATGATTAAATCATCTACCCATATGATCACAATGATTGTCTCACTGCCTATCTGTTTCTTGTACACACAGTGGTCAGATAGGTTCCTCTCAAAGTTGTCTTGTTCTAGGTGGTCATTTAGAAGTTTGTTCCAGTTCCTTCCAGATTGTTTCAAACCATAAAGGGATTTCTTTAACTTACATACAAGTTTTTCTCCGGTTTCTGATGTGTTTTCAAAACCCTCAGGTTGTTCTAAGTAAATCTCTTCCTCTATTGGAGCATGTAAGTATGGTGTTTTCACATCCATTTGATGTACAATGAGATAATTCTGAAAATCCATTTGCATAAGGGCTCACACTGAACAAATGTTTGCTGTTGGGGCAAATGTTTCATTATAGTCTATTCCCTCTGTCTGGTTGTAGCCTTTAGCAACATACCTAGCTTTGAAAACATTTCCCTTTTCTGTGTTTTCCTTTAGGCATAGACCCATTTCCCCCCCACTGTATTCCTACCCTCAGGTAATGTAGTCAGTTCAAAGGTTTCGTTTTCTTTAAGTGAGTCCATTTCTTCCTTCATGGCTTGTTGCCATGCTGGTGCCTCCGGTGACATCTGGGCTTCTCTATAGGTTTGGGGGACTCCGCACACTGCCCTGAAACAATAATCAACACTAGCATGGGTTACATCTTTATCTTTAACGTCTGGTATGTAATCCTCTTGGTATTTCGGAGCTTTTCTTTCTCTTCTTGGGTAGCGGGGGTTTTGGTCACAACTAGGCTCTGAACCTAAGCTGTTTTTGTTTTCACCCAGAACAACTTCCTCATCTGTAATTTCATCATTTTGTACATTTTCATTCTTGTCTGTGTCATCATCATTATTGTTTAAGATCTGATTCTCTTTGCTATCTACTTTCTGTAGCAATTCAGAGCCTTTCAAGTGCAATTCAAGTTCTAACTTTCGGTCTCTGAAGCTGTTGGTTTCTGGTTCATATTCATCAGTCTGGGTTTGTTGATCAACACTGTTCATTTTGATGAATTTCACCAGTCTGTGTTTGGACACCTTTCTTGTTTGAGGGTTGTAAACTAGATAGGCTGGACTGTTCTTACTGTACCCCACAAATATTCCCTTTTTACATTTGGGATCAAGTTTCTTCTGATCATGACTATATGCATAACAATCTGATCCAAAAACCCACATTTTTGATAGGTCTGGCTTTCTTCCTGTTAGTATAAAGTATGGGGTGTTTTTAGTTCTCTCATTGTAACATCTGTTACGGATATGGGCTGCACTTTGAATAGCATAAGGCCACAATGCTTTTGGTAACCTCTTTTCTATTAACATGCATCTCCCCATTTCAAACAAGGTCCTCCACTGTCTTTCAGCCGTTCCATTCTGATGTGGAGAGTAAGGGGATGATATCTTGTGTCTTATACCTTTTTCTCTTAAAAGGGCCTGAAAAGCCTCACCTGTGTACTCTGTACCATTATCTGATCTGATACATTTGACACTACCATAAGGTGCACTGTCTGCCAGGAACTTCTTTGTGGCCAATGTTGTATCACTCTTATTTTTAAGGAAGTAAACAGCCACTGCCCCTGAAAAATCATCTGGGAATGAGATGGCATATTTATGCCCATCTTGACCAGGTGGCTCTATTGGACCTGCTAAGTCAGTATGTACTAACTCAAGGGGCGCACAAGCTTTTGCATCAGCTTTCCTACTTCTACTGTTGGTAAATTTTCCCTCAGTGCAAACATTACAGTCAATCTTAGTTTCCCCGTGATTTTCATGCCTAATACAACATCAGGTAGTTTCATCACATCATCAATGTTACAATGTCCCAGTATTTCATGCCATGTTTTGGCATCACGCGTTAAATTCACTTTGTCCTTAGACATTATGTCATTGACTGAGTAATCAACCCATTTTTCATTGTTATTTACCGTTTCAAGTACAGTCTTTCCAGTTCCTCGATGCGGAAGACAGTTCCATCTTTGGTTGTCAGTTCACTCTTCCCTTTTTGGAAAACCACTTTGGCCCCATCAGCTGTTACTGCCTCTACTGAGAGGATGCTCTGAGGATATGATGGTATGAACAGGGCCCTCTTCAGTGTTACCGTTTCTCCCCTTTTGGTCCCATAGCATCATCTCTGCATCTCCTCGCTTGAGAGCCACGTTGTTCTCCCTGGTGCCATCTGCAAGCTCCATAAAATGTTGTTGTGGATTGAAAGTCTTGTCAAATCTTGTAAATTTACTTTCCTCTGTTATGATGTGGGATGTTGCTCCACAGTCCACCATCAATCCATTTTCTTTAATGTTATCTGGGAGGAGCTCTTGACTAATCTTGAATACGTAGGTTTGTTCTTCGTCATGACCTTCGTGTTTCTCTGCAGATTGTTTTGCATCATCTTTGTGCATAGTTTTCCTCCTGCATGTCTCATCACTGTGTGTTGAGCTTTTGTGGTAGCTGCACCACATCGCGGCTCCTTTTTGATGGCAGTCTCGTGCAAAATGACCGCGTTTTCCACATCCATAGCATGTCATGGACGACACGTCCACTTTCATTACATTGTCTGACTTTATCTTTGTTTCAAACTTCTCTGTTTCTTCATAGCTTCTTAGTTTACTTTTGAACTCAATAAAAGTCATCTCTTGACTGCTTTGTGTTGTGTGTACAACAAATGGCTTATATGACTCTGGGAGTCCTTTCAAAATCATGGCGACTATAAGCCCATCACTAATTATTTATTTTGCACTTCGAAGTGACGTTACTACCTTTTCAGTCCGGATGATATAGTCTGTCGCAGTTTCTTCTGGCTCCTTTCTAAGCGACGTTAATTCTGTGTACAAGGCAATTATCCTGGGTTTACCTTGACTGGCGTAGTGGTTCCGTAATATTTGTAGTGCTTTTCTGCCGTCGTCTGAGGCTTTTCTCATCACCAACGACAGGCTGCGATCGTCGAGGAACTGTATTAGCTCTGCGTAGCATTCTGCATTAGCCTCTGCGTCGTCGTTATCGGTGCCGACAAGCACGTCTTTCAGGCCTAGTCTTCTCATGTGGCCAAGTTCGTATTTGTCTTCGTCTCCGTCGAAAACTAGTCTCTGTTGCCATCCTCCTGTACTGCGCCTGGGCCCATAACCTGTTACGTGTTCTATTTCTTCTGCCATTTTAGGAGGAAAAAGTCAACACCATCTCTTCTTATGTTCTTTATTCACATCTCTTCATAGACACTGTCCGTAACTCACATGGTATCGAAGGCGGCTCACACCAACAACAAGCGCTCATAACTTTTCATTGGCTTAAGAGGCTCAGGTGACCTTCACTGAACATACAACTTCAAAACAAAAGCGCAGAATAATAATACATGAGAACACACAACCTAACAAGGACCATTAACACAAAATAAGCATTTTCACCTGCCAAAAATTGATTGAAGAACAAACGTTAAACTTTCGAAGACACGTGCCTTTGCTATAATTAGTTATAATACAGTTGTGTGTATCTGCATATTATGGCCGTTTAATCCAGAGAAAAGCAGACGTTTTTGCGCTACCGCTCAATGGGCTGCTGTGCGCGCTCCCGCGGCCAGAAACCAGACAATCACTTTTTGGCACGACACCGGTATTGCGTACCGGCCCACTTCGAGCACTGCTTTTGACAACGATCCCGTGGATGAAGGTGCAGCATTACTGTGCAGAGAATTAAATATTCGTCGGGAGAGGGTTATCAGACCGCGCATAGATGTAGCCTTTCCAGACAATTATCATTTCCTTACATTTACATTTGCAACATTACCAACCGTAGTCATGCTCTCACATCCCAGCAGATATTGTGTGTTGCACTGCGTTTCTTTGCAAATTGAAGTTTTTTGTACAATGTCGGAGATGCAGAGCACTTGAGCAAGGCAACTGTATGCAGGGCGGTCAGAAAAGTGTGCCTCGCCATGAAACGGCTTTTACCCATGTTTGTCGTTTTCCCTGGACATAAACCTGTCAGAGCCATCAAGGAGGTCTTGGGGGTGGACTCAGAGGATGAGCTCCCTCCAGGGATTCCCTCAGCCACTGGCCTTCCAATATGGCTTAGGGCCAGCTCCTCTGCCTCCGTTAGAGGTGGCGGTGCTGGGCCACCACCCGTTTTACGGGCATCTGCCTTCTTTCTGTTGGCTGAGTAGAAGTCTGTGTTAGTTTAAATAGGCTTAATTATTTAACAGAACATGATATAGATGAGAAGACATTCATGTGTGTGAAAACAGCATTATGTTGGGGGTAAAACAACTGCACAGTCAAATAGCCATTTAATATTTACTTTACAGTGTAAAACATGATCAAAATGATCATGCCGAGGTCTTATCTGTTTTAACAATGTTTTTATATGTCATCTTAACCTGCTGCCAAGTGTGCTTCTCCCCCGCGGGATTGCACCTAAATGAAATAAATGAATAGGCTACCATTCAAGCAGTTTTCCCCTGTAATATTATTGTGATTGCAAAGGACTACATTTAAATTTACGCAGCAGTGTTGCACTTCTTTCTAAAAACGTGTTGAAACTCGCCATATGAGCGCATTAGGATTTCCAATTCGAGGTTGGTGAAAAACGTAGCCCTCCTCTTCCCCGTTTCCACGGTGACTCGTCGAATCGGGGCTCCATTGATGCTGGCTTTTTATAGTTGTGGTGCATGCCTTAACTCTAGGTGAAACTACTCTGAGTTGATTCTAACTCAAATCCGCTGTTCTGAAACCGAAAACTCAGAGTTTTCTATCTCAGAGTAAATCAACTCAGAGTTTAGGATTAGACTCAGAGTTGGTTGAACCTGCTTTGTGAAACGGACCCCTGGCTCCCCTCATTTTAAAATATGAGCCTGTTTATTCTAGACCTGAGTGTTATGTTGACATTGTATCTTTCGCTCACTATAGAGCCTCTTTTTCTGTATGGTTCTGTCTCACTACCCCGTGTGTGTGTGTGTGTGTGTGTGTGCGCGCGCGCGCTAATGTGCCAAATAAAGAGTTTGACCGCTGCTGTGAAACACGCATGCAACGGTTGCAGGATGCAAGAATGCAGGGCTATTCAAACCCTGATTATTTAAAACGGTTCCTTGAATGTCACATGCTGCACGTGAGTTGGGGGTTGGCGTGGGAATTGTAGGCATATGCAAGAAGACATCTCCTACACGGATACACGTCACAGAATGTTGTGGCTGCCCCCACAGCTTTGGAGCGTCAAAGAACAGATAATCATTACAGTTACCGACCGTTATTGCGTTTAGTGGCCGGAATGATCATCACCTCATGCTGTGTATCACAAACCATGTTTTAAAATGAACTATATTGTGTGCTGTGGCGCAAACCTAACACAATAAAGGAGAAATAATCTATCTACATTAACATACCTGCATATCTTCACTTGCCGGATGTTAAGGGGCGACGCTATTTGACACCATCGTCTGTATCCGTAGCATCGTTAACTATACCCCTTAACCCTTGAAAAGCGCTATATTAATGCAATTATTATTATTATTATTATTATTATTATTATTATTATTATTATTATTATTATCATTATTATTATTATTATTATAGTAATAATAACAAGTACTACAACTTATGGAGTAAATTCTAATTTCATAATAAATACCAATGTGTACTATACACTAGGGTCCTGTGTATTTCGGCCTAAGCGTTTTATTGAATTTTAAGGTAGAAGTAATTTTGGAAACAAGTAAACAAAAATAAATGAATAAAAAATCAACAATGTAACAATACTTGCACATCCACGATATAGCATGTAATTAATCTGTTCTCCAGCTGAGAAAAAGTAGTGAAAGGTGGAGGAGTGGGTGGTGGCGGACGGGGGTGTGTTCACGGAGATCATTTAAAAAATCTACTCTACACATGCGCATCGATTTGAAGAGAACACGCCATATTGGATTCCCGTAGGAATCTACTAGCCTTATTTCAGCTAGCGGTGTAAAGGACCAATTTATCAATGGTCCCTAAACGGTTTAATCCTCATCTTTTCATAACCTAGGTATCTTAACCTTTCCTGGACATCGCGTAATTGTAACGGTCAGGCTTTTTTAAGTTACTCGGAGGGGTTACCTACAAAAAGTTGAATGGATCCGAGGGTAGCTTGGATTCAGCCCGAACAGAAAGGACCTGCGAACGCCTTATGGATGCACGTCTGGGAGACTTCTCAGGGAGTACGGGCGCACTCCGGCCAGCATCACAATCAGAAACACAGCCAGTGTGTGAACTACCCTGCATTGGACATTTTTAAACATGCTGCGGCCGTGGTATCAAGTAATAGCATTTGCAGCAGCAACGGTAATGTTACTGCTAGTCTGAGCAGCAGCCACCGTAGCATCATGAACGGCACTAGTATTAATGGCACTGCAATTTCTTCCCTGGGAATGGCGATATCGAATGGGAACGAACACAACTCTTTGACCCCGGCGAACGCAAATGGCAACGGTGTCACGGTTGATTTAGGCGAGGGGAAAATGTCCCAAACGACGGGATCTGTTTCCCCATCTTTGCAGGAACCTGGAACGGACGGTCTCTCTTCGAAGTGCTCATTAGACAGGACTTTTAGTGCAAACGTAACGGGGAATATAAATAAAAACGCTGGCGGTGCCAATTTTATCCTTAACTTCAGTGACAGCATGCACAATACTGTTAACCATTATCATCGCCACCTTCAGGAGCATCCACCTTTCAATTTGCAACACATTTGTGTAAAGAGTCACCAGATTCCCCCCTCCATACCTCTAAATCACCACAATCACCATCCAGGCCGAAGGAAAAGTGACAACAAGGCGAGCACTTATGGGATGAATTACTTGTTTTCAAACTGCACTAATGGTAATTATGCGATTACCTGGATGCCATGGAACACGAGGAAATACAATCCAGGACTTCTTGGGTAAGATAATGGCTGTTATATCTTGGAATAATGGACAATTTGGGAATCTAAAAAAGGCTAACATAATAATGTTAGCCTTTTGGCTTTACTATAACAATTGTTACTACGAGTATTGTTTGATTGGTCATTTTCATATAGTTTATAACACTACAATGTATGCACCAATTCAGTTCTCCCTATGGATTTTGCCTGGATAGCGGGTGAGCTAACGTTAGCCATGGCTGCTGTGACCGCTCAGCTCGATTAACGGTAGAGCTCCCTGGCTACTCAATAGCCAATCTAGCTAACTGTTTTCCGTCTTGTCGGGGCTGTTGGGGACGTTAGCATGTAGCTTAGCACCCTGTGGGATCTATCTGACGGTTGGGTAACCGTAAACGTGTGGGATGTTACATTATGTATCAGATAAACAGAGCTGTTTATACAACTACGGATAATCTATGTGAATATGGCCACAATTACGTTAGTGTTGGCACATTAACAAAGCTGTCTTATTAACTGGTAATACAACAGGCAACCCGCCTTAAAATGGTAGGTTCCTACAACGAAACCAGTTTATTTAAACTATAACAAATTCCAGGCGACGCCAATTATACATTATGGTTAATGCAAATCACAAATTGAGATGATCAGATTTTGACACACCACATTAACATTTGAATATTGGCTCGAATTA
>JAOPHQ010005446.1:0-10000 GCA_030340625.1 Merluccius polli
GGGGGGGGGGGGGGGGGGGGGGGGCTGCCCTGCTGAACTGTGAATTCATAGCACTTGTTTACGTACTGCAGTCCTTTTCACAAGCGGCCCGGTGGCTCTTGCCCCCCCCCCCCCCCCCCCCCCCCCCCCCCCCCCCAATCATCCCTCGCTTTCAGTTAGCTGCCTCTCAAGATGGGCGGACAAACAGATTACAAACGCCGCCCTGCTTCCGCCGGGCGCTCGCAGCGGTCTCAGTCTGAGCCGTCCACTTACTTTTATCGCTCTCTCTGCCGCCGCGCTTGACTCGCGCGGCAGATTCCGTACGTACGGCGGGGATCCAGGAGCCGCGGTCGGTAAAGGAGTCAACACCGTCGGTGTGGGGAAACTAAGCCGGGGTGACGTTATCACCGCCGCGTTGATCTTTTCGCCATGGTTACCGGGGGCGCGGGGGAGGGGGGGGGGGTGGGGGGGGGGGCGCGCCGCGTGTCTGCGCACACGAGCACAGCAGCTACTGATCCGTGTCAAACTTAATCTGCCACAAGTAGCTCGTTCCCAGAGACGCCTCTGTGCCGATGGGTTCTTCTGACGCTGTGTTGTTGAATGTGCATCGTTAAGCGCCGAACCCACGGCTATAAAAGAAAAAACCCCTCTCCTGGTCGTCAAGCGGCGTGAACCGGCGCAGTGTGTATATTATTAGCGCTCGCGCTCAGATAGCCTTCGGATGCGCAGGTGCATCTCCTTCCGATAACCACCCTCAAGGCCCCTCTCACAGTGTGCATATCGAGGGCCTGTTTAGCAGCCTGTTTAGCAGCCTGTTTAGGGCCTGGTTGACAAAATGGATCATCAGCGCGGGCGAAAGGGAAAACCCCCTAGTGCCATAAGGAGAGAGAGAGAGAGAGAGGGAGAGAGGGGGGAAGACACAGGCACCCATGTTATGTTGAGCTGAGCTGAAGGCTTCGCTTTGTGTGTGTGTGTATTTAAAAGGTTAACGATGTCTCCTTAAGATCAATCAATTTCCTTCCCTTCGCATTCGCAGGGAGGGCCGGGCGTGCGCCGCGGACCAATGGCAACGCACCTACCGCCGCTGCTCGGCCAACGAGGTGCACCACATCCGCCTGGAGGAGAGCAAGTTCTTCGGGGAGTACCAAGGGAAGAGTTTCACCTTCGCGTCTTTTCACGCTCACAAAAAGTGAGTCGTCGCCATCGTACGCCGGTACACACCGGTGTTACACGCACACACATCGATGCTTGTCTCCGCATCAATAATAATAATAATAATAATGGATTTTGTTTTTAAAAAGCGCCTTTCAGGTCACTCAAGGACACTGTACAACAGAATAAATTAAAATCACACAATGAAAATATACAGAGCACATGATGAAATAGACATAGTAAAGAGAGGATCAACATAATAAGATACAATAAATAGGGCAAGTATGGCAGGAAGCCTGGAGGTTAGAGGGAGTAGGCGGTCCGGAACAGGTGGGTTTTGAGTCTTGAGCATCATCAAGTCATCATGTCCTTCGACCCCCCGCAGGTACGGCGTGTGTTTGATCGGCGTGCGCCGGCTGGACACGACCAACATCCTGCTCAACCCGGGGCCCTGCCACATCATGGGGATGTCCGACACCTGCTTCTACATCAACATCTCCAAGGAGGAGAACTCGGCGTTCGTCCGGGGCCAGAGGGAGCCGACGCCGGGGGGGCCGGGAGGGAGCGGCAGGGGGGCGCCGCCCACCATCTACCACGGCCTGACCCGCCTGCCCGTCCACAGCATCATCGCCAGCATGGGTCAGTCCGTCCGTCCGCCACCCGACACACACACCCACCCGCCCGCCCGCCCGCCCGCCCGCCACTGCCGCGCCGCCACATTTCCTTCACACCCCAGCCTGATTCACCTCTTTGAGGCGCCGAAATGCCACAAGCGTGTAATCTCCGCGGTTCGGAGGGATGTAAGAACGGGCCTGACATCAGCGAGTTGTCATGCTCACATTTAAGCGTATAATTGGTCGATCTGCAATGATTCCCGGCAACATAAAGGGACGGCCACCTATCTGATTGTGAGTCCCTCCAGGTACGAGCGGCCGTCAAAGGATTAAAATGTCACACGCATTTATTTTCAGCTCATGTTGATTTAGCATTTGAGGGAGATTTTGCTGACAGGCCACCTGCTGGCCGCTATGGGAACTGACTCCCCATGCTGTCATTCTAATACTAAATACATTCAAATCCACTTTTGGTGTGTGTTTCAGGCGAACTGGGGTATGAATGAATGTGAATGTGCTCCTCTACCGCAGGTACGGTGGCCATAGACCTGCAGGACTCCAGCGACAGCAGCCCCGAGGGCCAGGAGGCGGCGGTCCTGGGTCTGGGCGGCGGGCGGGGGACCAGGAGCAGCTCCCGGGCCGAGATGGGCGGCATCAACACCTTGTCCCTGCCGGCCGTGGCGGACGCGGCGGAGGAGCGGCGCCACAGCATCGCGCCCGTCCTGGAGCTGGTGGACGGCGTCAGCAACCCGACCTTTGACCTGCTGGGAGACCAGTCGGAGGACGAGGGAGGGGAGGAGGACAAGGAGGACAGCGACAGGGACGAGGAGCGGGCCCACCGGTGGGGAGGGCACTGCGAGTGAGTGGCGCCGCCCCCCCCCCTCGCCGGTTCTGAAGCCACACCCGGGCTAGTGGGGAGGTGACTAATAATGTGTGTGTGTGTGTGTGTGTGCATGTGTGTGTGTGTGTGTGTGTGTGTGTGCTCAGGTGGGTGAAGGGCTACCCCCTGAACTCTCCATACATCGGTAGTTCCCCTGCGCTGTGCCACCTTCTCCAGGAAAAGATGCCTTTCTGCTGCCTGCGCATGGACAAGGTACAGCGCAAACCTTACTAAGATCCATATGGAGTCCAAACCTCCACCAAGCCTCCTCCTCTCCCTCTCCCTCCTCGTTCTCATCCTCCTCTTCCTGTATCTCCTCCTCCTCCTCCTCCTTCCCCCTCTCCATCCTCCTCCTCTTCCTCCTCATCCTCCTCCTCCTACTCCTCCGCTTCCTCCCCTCTCCCTCCTCCTCCTTCTCTTTCTCTTTGTCCGCCCTCCCCTTCCTCCCCCCTCCTCCTTCTCTCACCTCCTCCACCTCCTCATCCTCATCCTCTCCCTCCTCCTCCTCTTCCTCCTCCTCCTCCTCTGCTTCCTCCCCCTCCTCCTCCTCCTCATCCTCCTCATCCTCCTCCGCTTCCCCCCCACCCCTCCTCCTCCTCCTCTTTGTCCGCCCTCCCCTTCCCCCCCCCCCCTCCTCCTTCTCTCACCTCCTCGTCCTCTCCCTCCTCCTCCTCTTCCTCCTTATCCTCCTCCGCTTCGTCCCCCTCTCCCTCCTCCTCTTTGTCCGCCCTCCCCTTCCTCCTCCTTCCTCCTTCTCTCACCCCCCTCCTCCTCCTCCCCCTCCTTTCCCTCCCCTTCCTCCTTTCCCTTCCTCTTCCTCCTCATCCTCCTCTGCTTCCTCCCCCTCTCCCTCCTCCTCCTCTTTGTCCACCCTCCCCTTCCTCCCCATTCCTCCTTCTCTCACCTCCTCCTCCTCCTCCTCCTCCTCCTCCTCCTCCTCCTCCTCCTATTTGTCCGCCCTTCCCTTCCTCCCCCTTCCTCCTTCTCTCACCTCCTCCTCCTCCTCCTCCTCCTCCTCCTCTTTCTCTGCCCTCCTCATCCTCCCCCCTCCACCTTCTCTCACCTCCTCCTCTCCCTCCTCCTCCCCTTCCTCCCCCCTCCACCTTCTCTCACCTCCTCCTCTCCCTCCTCCCTCCCCTTCCTCCCCATTCCTCCTTCTCTCACCTCCTCCTCCCTCCCCTCCAGGCGTGTCACCACGTCCCCTTCGAGGACGCGCGGTCCTACGGCTTCAAGAACAAGCTGATCATCGTGTCGGCGGAGAGCGCCGGCAACGGCCTGTACAACTTCATCGTGCCGCTGAGGGCGTACTACCGACCCCGCAAGGAGCTCAACCCCATCGTGCTGCTGCTGGAAAGCATGTGAGTCCGCCCCCCCTGCTGGTCACATGGTGCAGTTGGTGTTCAATTATACATTGAGGTAGGGGGGGGGGGGGGGGGGGGGGGAGTTCCCCTCCAGTCATCAGGTTATTATTATTCCTGCTTTCCCCCGTGATGTATGAAGGACAAAAATAAAGCAAGAAAAAGGAAAAAAAAACATGAGGTGTAATGTAATACTGCATTATACCTAGTCACAATAATAATGATAATAATAATAATAATAATAATAATAATAATAATAATAATAATAATAATAATAATAATAATAGTAATGATAATATAATAATAATAATAATAATAATAATAATAATAATAATAATAATAATAGTAATAATAGTGATGATAATAATAATAATAATACTAATAATAATAATAATAATTCATTGCATTTATATAGCGCTTTTCAAGACACCCAAAGTGCTTTACATAGTGTGTGTGTGTGTGTGGGGGGGGGGGGATATGACACCTCAGCACCCACAATGGCAGATTATATATATATACCTGTGTGGAATTATGATTCAATACTTGAATGGACCGATAATTAATGTATTTCATTTTGATTATGTGTGTGTCGTCTTAAACTTTTTTCTGTCTGCTTTTCCCATGATATATAAAGAATTGAAGAACTGGTTATATAATGTTATACTCATAGTTGATGACAATGGACATCCAACACATTATATATAGTTGGATATCAGGGAGTAAGGTAATACACAGACAATGAAACTGACTGACTGAGAGTCAGATTATTCCTTCTTTCTTTCTGTCCTTTTTTCCCTGAATTCGCTGGCTTGAAGTGTTTAGGCGACAATATACTTTGCAAGCCGTGTGTGTGTGAGTGTGTGTGGGTGGGCGGGATTTGCGTGTGGACGCGCGTGTCCACGGCGCAGGCTGGCACTTCATGATGAGATGCGACTCTGAAACATAACCCATTGTTGTTTTGATTTTCGCTCAGCCCCGAAGCTGACTTCCTGGAGGCAATCTGCTGGTTCCCCATGGTATTCTACACCGTCGGCTCCATCGACAAGTACGGTCTCCTTTCATACCGTTTCTCATCTTTCATTCTCACAGTCACCAATCCTCTTAATACATTTTGCCTCTACTTTTTCATCCTGTGCTGTTCTAATGGAGCACATTGTGTCCCCCTCTCTCTCTTTTTGTTGTGTCCTTGTCCACATGGTTGAAACAGTTTGGACAGCTTGCTCCGCTGCGGGGTGACCTTCGCAGACACCATGGTGGTGGTGGACAAGGAGAGCTCCATGATCGCAGAGGAGGACTACATGGCCGACGCCAAGACCATTGTCAACGTGCAGACCCTCTTCAGGTCCGTCTAATCCCCCCCACCCAGCTAACCTGACGCGCCAGATGGTTTGTTAAACACAACCATCTGGAAAGTTTGGAAAAGGGCGGGTGTTTAAAAAAAATACTTGGCAGGAGATTGGATCAACCATCTGTCTTACAACCGTCTATCACAGGCTAACTTCAACCAATCAGATCAACGAACCGTAAGACGTAGTAGGAGAGCGAAAACATATTTTCCATCGAGGAAAAGCCTTCAGCGCCGTTCTCTGCTCTTCTTTCAATTAAGAAACACGCTCCAGTTCAGATATAGCTGATGCTGTAGCGGAATAGGCTGACATCTTTTGGAGCCGCCAATGTTTGTTTTCGAACAGTCGCTTCCTCGCTGTCGCCACACCTAAACCACGCCCTTGGCTGCCTGCAGTTCCTCATAGGACGCTGATTTGACAAGCGCATAACTTCCAGCTGCATAACTTCCAGCTGCCTCGCAGGGTCCACCCACCCCAAAACTCAAAACTTCTTTTTAATGATCTATGACAGCATGTGTGTGTGTGTGTGTGTGAGTGTGTGTGTGTGAGAGTGAATGCGTGTGAATGTGGGCGTTAATGGCTGCCAGACTCTGCCAATACTCTGTGGACAGCCGTCCGAAACACAGCTGCCAACTGCCAAAACTCTATTTTTTCTTCTGTCTTGCGCTTGTTCTTGCGCGTGCATTGTTTGTTATTTGATGTGTTTTAAAAAGGTCACGATTGTCAAAGTTGTGTTGCATGTATTTGTTCAGTTTATTCAGTTATTTTTATACAGTGTGTGTACATTGGTAATAGCGATACTAATTCTGTGTTCATCATTTCTCTCTCTCTCCCTCTCTCTCTTTCTCTCTCTCTCTCTCTCTCTCTCTCTCTCTCCTTCTCTCTCTCCCTGTCTCTCCAGGCTGTTCCCAGCTCTCAGCATCATCACAGAGCTCACCCACCCGGCCAACATGCGCTTCATGCAGTTTAAAGTGAAGGACCATTACTCGCTGGCGCTGTCCAAGCTGGAGAAGGTAGGAGAGGTTCCTCAGTGCCACCACTGCTGCTCACTGGTACATGGCTGATAGATACTGGCCACATGAGCAGAGGAGGACTTTGTGGCTGACGTCGTTGTTGAGCCACAGCCACTTTTAAAACACAGAAGAAAGTTTATTCTTGCGTCGATAGACACAAACACACACCCACACACACACACACACACACAAACACACAGCTACATTGGTTTCAAAAATATTGCTGAGTCAAGTTGGCAGAGTGACCAACACTTTCAGTGTGTGTGTGTGTGTGTGGCTGTGTGTGTGTGTGTGTGTGTGTGTGTGTGTGTGTGTGTGTGTGTGTGTGTGTGTGTGTGTGTGTGTGTGTGTGTGTGTGCGTGTGTGCGCGTGTGCGTGCGTATTTCCGCAGAAGGAGAGAGAGAAGGGGTCCAACCTGGTGTTCATGTTCCGGCTGCCTTTCGCCGCAGGGAAGGTTTTCAGCGTCAGCATGCTGGACACTCTGCTCTACCAGGTGACCTTTGACCCCCCCCAATACCTCCATACCCCCATTTAATCCCAGCCATTGTTCACCCGGGCCCGGCCCTGTAACACGTGAACTACACGATGAACTGAAAAGTGCTTGTTCTGTTCAGTCTTTTGTGAAGGACTACATGATCTCCATCACTAGACTGCTGCTGGGCCTGGACTCCATGCCTGGCTCAGGCTTCCTCTGTGCTGTGAGTCACACACACACACACACACACACACACACACACACACAACCATGGAAGTAATACTCACCGGCTTGCATTAATACTGCTACTGCTACTGTTACTGCTCTTGCTACTACTACTATTACCGCTAGTACTCCTCCTATTGTTACTACTGCCATCTACTACTACCACTACTTCTATTACTACTCATTTTGCAGGGACAGTACACATCAATCAACATTTTAGATCACACTTTAATGTAAATGTGTCAGACCAAGAGGAAAATGTACATCTGTAGGGTTAGGTCAGGTCAACGACATAACAACATCGACAAAAAACATAACATAACTAGGGATGTCCGATATTATCGGCCCACCGATATTATCGGCCGATATTGGCATAAAAAATCAATATCGGAAAATATCGGTATCGGTTTTTAAAAAAGCTCAAAATGACTAAAGTGGCCTATGGCATGTTATACCTTGTTGGAAAGCTCTAATTGTCCCATTTTCTGTTAGTACAAAGACAGTGTGAAATAAATAAACACTTTGTTTGAAATAATTTCAGACATCTGTTATGTTTCAAGTGAGGACGTGGTTTGATGACATCATCAAACGCGCCGCGCCGTCTCAATAACAAGCCTGGGCATGTGCGGCCGTGTAGTGGGACGCTAGTTGTAGCGTAACTCTGTAACTCTAAATATTGTATGATGTTACCTGAAATTAGCTTTGGTGTAAAACACGGCCGCATATATCGGTATCGGTATCGGTTGATATCGGTATCGGAAATTAAGAGTTGAACAATATCGGTTATCGGTTATCGGTAAAAAAGCCAATATCTTACATCCCTAAACATAACTCATACCTATACTAAAAATAAGCTAACAATATGCTATATTTGCTCATGTGTGTGGAGCGGTGTAGAAGTGAGGCTGACTAAGGCTTCCTTGTGTGTGCGCAGATGAAGATCACAGAGGAAGACCTGTGGATCCGCACGTACGGCCGGCTGTACCAGAAGCTGTGCTCCTCCACGGGGGACATCCCCATAGGGATCTACCGCACCGAGGCCCACAAGCTCCCCGTCTCCGAGGTACGCGTGACGGATCTGCGCCCCCCGCGGCGTCCGTCCCTCCGCCCGCTCATTCGCTCGGTGTCGAATGTGCGGCGTCCGCAGCCAAGCCTCTGATAGGCTGACGAAGCGATGGTGGGCGTGTCTCTAAGCCGGGAAGAAAAATGGAAAGAACGCATGCAGGGGTCGGAGACGTCCCCTTAGGGGGTACGCGTACCCCTAGGAGTACTTTTGAAGGATTGCAGGGGGTACTTGGAGCAAAAAAAGATACAGCTATTATTTAGAAAAAAGTTTGAAAAGTAACGGCCAAGCGAACATATTGGAGAAATAACTGTAAGAGTATAGGGAGGGAGACACAATTAGCTGATGTGTGGGGGGATGATTAGGAAAATGGGAGGAGAAAGAAGGAGAAATCATGAATTGCCTGCATTATCTCGTCTGGATAAGGTAGCAATGCATAACTTGGAAAAGGCTGAGCTGTCGGTTAAAACATTTATGCAGCTGGCACCCGATACGGCGGTGTAGAGATAAGATGGAAAGAGAGAGTATAGAGATATTGGATACAGGAGACAGGGGAACTAAATGATTTGCTGTTTAATTTGTTTGAGATTGAAAAGGCTAATTCCAATGCGCGCCATACCTCCCCAGGGAAAGATAGTGTTAGTTATAGTATGTTATATATGACAGATCACTCATATGGGAAATCAGAAACATTCCAGCGGCGTGGAGGCAATCTGTTATTGTGTCTGTTTTACAACCGGTACCGATCCGTCAGACCCTTCATGTTATATATCCGTTGCATTAACGTCTCATCCATAATGGGGCGCATGGTAACCGAAAGGTTAGGAGACATTATAGAAAGTAAAGGTCTTTTTTTCTGCATGCCAAAGTGGGTTTTGTAGACGGCGACACGCAACGGATTCGATATTATGTCTGGAGTCGGACATTAGCAGAGCTCAGACTAAATAGGAGCGGTGATAGCGCTGTTCGTCGATGTAGAGAAAGCGTATGATATGTGGTGGAAAGAAGGGCTCCTTATTAAATTCATGACTTTGGGGATTGGTGGGAAACTATATGATTGTGTTATGGATTTTCTGTTTGGTAGAACAATACAAGTGAAGGTAGAGAACGCTCAAGGGAATATAATGTGAGAAATGGGACTCCACAAGCGAGTGTGTGCCATCCAATATTATTTAATACTATGATTAATGATATTCCCGCACACACAGAAAAGAAAATGAATAATATAATACAACTCTATATCCAGAATGATACAGCGAAAGTCAGGCATCTTAAGAGGGAGATATTAGCAGACATAACCTAATATGTTGAATTACTATTGATCTATTCATCATGTACAGCAGTTCCAACTTATTCATTTACATAACCGAGAAACAGAGACCAGGTTTTATCTCATTTCTTGTATGACCCCACGTACAGCATACTTGATGTTTTCTAATTTCAGGGGAAGTCATTGTATGCGGATGACGAAATACATCCTATGTAGAAAATGAAAATGCAATTGCGGAAGTAGAAAGATGGGCAAATAAATGGGGATTTAAAATGTCAATAGCAAAAACCCAACGTCTTATATCTGTATCTGTATGGACCAGTGCTAGAGTTAGTTAAAGTAGTCCGATTTTTTGTTACGTGTTTGGATGAAAAGTGAACCTGGAGTCACCATATAGATAAAAACCAAAGTAAACTATACTTAGACGCTTATCAGGGCGAGAAAGGTTGTGTAGCATACATGTCAGCAGCAGAAACCAACCTTAAGCAGTTGGGCGTGGAACAAGCGAAGGCAGTAAGAATATGTGTAGTGGTTCTTTTAAGTCGTCAGCGGTATCAGCAATGCAAGGTGAGATGGGAGATATGCCTTTAAGAATTAAACGCATGCATTGTGTCCTGGGTTAATC
>JAOPHQ010005446.1:15000-165562 GCA_030340625.1 Merluccius polli
TTTGTTTAGTTTTTTTTCTTCAGCCTTTTTTTCTACCGTTTTTACATGCTGCCTTAAAGCAGTAAAACTACTCGAGTTAATTTAATCACAAAAGACGGTGAAGCTTTTCAAAGAGTAGCAGTCATAGCAACCGTCAACATACGGCCGCTAGCGGCTAGCATATAGTTAGCCATAGCTAACGCTGACCTTAACAGTGACCTTCACCTTTAGTCGGACCACCGCTCAGCTCTATAAAAAAAACCTCTTCGAATAAGCGTGTTGATCTTCGTTTGCCTGTTTCTCCAGAGCCCCCCCCCCCCCTGTCCTTGTGTGTCCCTTCTCAAGGCCATCCTTTACTCACTAGCTGCTCTGTAGGCGCCCTGCATGTTGGAGAAAGGACACACATGCGCATGTGTAGACCGTAAAGGACATGCCGGCCTGCGTTGACGGTGTAGCGGAGGAAATGCAGCGGTGGTCAGGTGGCGGAGGAAACGCCCAAACTGCCCCCCCCCCCCCCTCCCCCCACCCACCCACCGCCTCCCAGTACTGCTGCTGTTGCTGCTGCTGTATTTACAGTGCCATTTCCAATGAGATGAATATATTGTACATATTAAAAATCAGCCGACACAGCCTGTTGGCCGCCCCGTGTTTTATTGGTGTCAATTGATGCAGAGGTCAGCGGTTTCATTTATCTCACTCATCCATTCATCCATTCATTCACACAGGACCGACACCGCTGTGTATGACATGACGCATGCAAGTGTTGAAGATGAGACGAAGTACATAACAGGTTTATTCACTACACAAACAACACCTTAATGGATATAATGCTCTTCCCATGCAAAATAAAATCATGCTGTAAAATCAGACAGTAAAATGCATTAGTGTGTAGGAGACACACTCCTACACACTCACACTCCTAATATTTTGTTTTAATTAATTTTGTAAAGAGAAGAGAGAGAGAAGTGTGTGTGTGTACAGTATAGGCCAGTGCATGGCCATGTTTAGTCACATGGTCATACACTGCTTGGGTTTTAGTCTGTAATATTAATATTGCGGTTATTTATCGTCCATCATACAGTATCAATGGGTAGACTGTACTGAAGTGAAAAAAAGCTGATGCGTACGTATCAGATAATTAAATATTACGATTATGGAATATGCTTGCATTATTTAGTATATCATGGTTTGGGGCAAGATATGAAATGAAAAGTATTTGAAGTATTTATTGGTGTGTGACCATGGGAAGACACACAGGCAGCGGTTACCAAGCAACTTCAGAGAAACAGTGGGAGTACATGATTCAGGGAGTTCAGGTCTGAAGGGGAGGGGAGTGACCTTGTGGAGACCGGTATGGATCTGGTATGGCTATGGATCTGGTATGGTATGGATCTGGTATGGTATGGATCTGTATCTGGTATGGATCTGGTATGGATCTGGTATGGTATGGATCTGTATCTGGTATGGTATGGATCTGGTATGGTATGGATCTGGTATGGATTTGGTATGGTATGGATCTGGTATGGATCTGGTATGGTATGGATCTGGTATGGTATGGATCTGGTATGGATCTGGTATGGATCTGATATGGTATGGATCTGGTATGGATCTGGTATGGTATGGATCTGGTATGGTATGGATCTGGTATGGTATGGATCTGGTATGGTATGGATCTGGTATTGATCTGGTATGGATTTGGTATGGATCTGGTATGGTATGGATCTGGTATGGTATGGATCTGGTATGGTATGGATCTGGTATGGCTATGGATCTGGTATGGTATGGATCTGTATCTGGTATGGATCTGGTATGGTATGGTATGGATCTGGTATGGTATGGATCTGGTATGGATCTGGTATGGTATGGATCTGTTATGGTATGGATCTGGTGTGGATCTGGTATGGTATGGATCTGGTATGGATCTGATATGGTATGGATCTGGTATGGATCTGATATGGTATGGATCTGGTATGGTATGGATCTGGTATGGATCTGGTATGGTATGGATCTGGTATGGATCTGGTATGGTATGGATCTGGTATGGTATGGTATGGATCTGGTATGGTATGGATCTGGTATGGTATGGATCTGGTATGGTATGGATCTGGTATGGTATGGTATGGATCTGGTATGGTATGGATCTGGTATGGTATGGATCTGGTATGGATCTGGTATGGTATGGATCTGGTATGGATGTACTTGGTGACGCTTTATTAATTTAACTGAACTTGAGATGATATAAAACAAAAAATACATGAATCAGCAAAAGATGTGTGACCACATGGGAACACAATAAAATCACTTCTACTCAAAAAATTAACACGCATTCAACCAATTAACCTGATGTTAAATAGAGTAGAGAGAGACAGAGACAGAGAGAGAGAGAGGGGAAGGGAGAGAGACAGAGACAGAGAGAGAGAGAGAGAGAGAGAGAGAGGAAGGGAGAGAGAGAGAGAGAGACAGAGAGAGACAAAGAGAGAGAGAGAGAGAGGAAGGGAGAGAGAGAGAGAGAGAGAGAGAGAGAGAGAGACAGAGAGAGAGAGAGAGAGAGAGAGAGAGAGAGAGACAGAGGATCATGTACACCATGGTGTTAGGCAGAGACATAGCCTGCAGGGAAATACAGAGAGAAATAACGATTCATCCTTTATTTATCCAGGTTAAAAATTCACCACAGCATTTCACCACAGGGTGAAAACGCAACAAAGAACAAACAAAGCAGAACAGACATCAAACGGAGACATGATGACATGGTGAACATGGCGACCAAAGTGCAACAAAAAAAATAAAAAAATAAAATGACGTCCCATCCTTTTGAACACAGCAACAAGTGACACTGGATCGGTTCAGTTTTAAGTTGTTTTTTTTTTCCTGCAGCAGAAAAAAAAAAAGACAGACAAACACATGACTCGTGTCACGTGGTCGCGGCTCCCCTACAGCGGAGATGGAGGGGGCGTGGTCCGAGGCGGAGGGGGGGCGTGGTCTGGGCGGGGGGGCATGGTCCGGGGGAGCGAGTCTATATATAAGACCAGCAGCGGCTTCCGGGACTTATAGCCGGCGTCATGGCGGCTCTTGCTCCACGTAGCGCGCTGATCACGGGGGCCAACAGGGGCCTGGGCCTGGAGCTGGTCCGACAGATGGCGGAGGGCCGATCCGCGGGGACACGACACCTGCTGGCCTGCTGCAGACACCCGGACGGACCCAGGAGCGAGGTACTCCACTTTCTGCCCCCCCCCTGCCGACCAGACCCGGTTAGACCTGTTCAGACCAGACCTGCACGTTTCGCCCCGCCCACATGAAAAAGACACAAAAAAAAACAAACATGCATGCATGCACAGCACGTTTCTGTGCATGCACTACTGCAAAAAAAAACAAAAAAACCTGCTGTGTGTGTTGTGCTTCGCAGGCCTTGCAGGAGCTGGCGAAGAGGCACCCTGAGGTGATCACCGTCCTCCAGCTAGGTCAGCCTCTTCTGTCCGCACCCCAGGGTGCCTTTGGGCACAGCTGCCTTCCTTGCAGTCTCATCTATTCATATTCATATTCATTATTCCTATTCATACATGTATGGCTACAATGGTTTGCCAAAGTTGTTGGTGTTTTTTTTCTCTGTCTGTCTGTCTGTCTGTCTCTCTCTCTCTCTCTCTCTCTTCCTCTCTCTCTCTCTCTCTCTCTCTTCCTCTCTCCCTCACTCTCTCTCTCTCTTCCTCTCTCTCTTCCTTTTTCTCTCTCTCTCTCTCTCTCTTCCTCTCTCTCTTCCTTTTTCTCTCTCTCTCTCTCTCTCTCTCTCTCTCTCTCTCTCTCTCTCTCTCTCTCTCTCTCTCTCTCTCTCTCTCATATTTATATACATACATATATCAGATACCACTGACCTCAGCAGCATACAGCAGTGTTCCCAGCAGGTGGGCTCGCTGCTGGGGTCCGGGGGTCTCAACCTGTTGATCAACAACGCCGGGATCATCTCTCATGGGACCATGCAGACCACCAGCCCAGAGGAGATGCTCGCCACGTTCAACACCAACGTCATGGGCCCCATGAACGTCACCAAAGTGAGCAGCGAGCGCGTCTACAACATCTCTGAATACACGATTGCATGCATACTATCGTGTTATGGCGCTTGTTCCAACATCTAGCAGTTACAACGCCGTCGTAACTGCTAGAATAGTTAGGCGATGGCTCACTCAGTGTAAATGATTATTCATTATAAAACGGGTAGCTCAAATCAAGCAACCTGATTGGTCCATAGCCAGTGGCGTAACTATCGACGGTGCACCGGGGCCCAGACGCCGGGGGGGGGGGGGGCCCCCTCCCCCTGTCAACAATCGCGCAGCACCCCCCCCCCCCCCCCCGCCAACAACCGCGGGGGCACAAAAAAATATTTTGTACCGGAGCCTATCAACATGTTGTTACGCCAGTGTCCATAGCCGTGGTATATTAACCATAAACCACGGCTATGACGTCTAATTCCTTTGCACAGTTCAGCATCACTACCTACAGATAACAAACTACGATCATTACCAAACGGGAACACTTAAACATTAACCACAGCCTCCACAGTACCATGATTCAGAAACTATCGCGAGTGGTATAGTGGTGCTGGTATAATCCACTACTATGCCGTTATCCAACAAAAAAAAATGCGCTCGTGCAACCGCTGGGTTCTTAGTCCCCCACGTCGTGCGTTATTTTTCGATAACGGCACACCTAGTCGTGGATCATCCCTTACTGAGCCCATGTTCACATGTTGTAAACACGTGGGAGATTGTTCTTGTATTTCTGGAAAGTGTCCCCTGGCTTCCCCCTTACGTCCCTCCTAAATGTCCTTCCTGTCGCTCCGCGTGGTCGTCATGGTGACTGTCACCAGGAGTTCCTGCCCCACCTCCGCGCCGCAGCAGCAGCCAGCGGGACTGCCGGGATGTCCTGCAGCAAGGCAGCCGTGATCAACATCTCCTCCGTTCTGGGCTCCATCGATATCACCGCCCAGTCGTACAGCGCGTACCCCGCACTCGCCTACCGCATCAGCAAGGTACAGCGACCGGCGTCAGACTTGGTCACTAAATCACAGACAAAGCACACGGATGTCTGCATACAATGATCTCTCTCTCTCTGTCTCTGTCTCTGTCTGTCTCTCTCTCTCTCTCTCTAGGTGGCCCTGAACATGATGACGGCGTGTGCGGCTCAGGAGTTTAAGCAGAGTGACATCCTGTTTGCTGTCCTGCATCCCGGATGGGTGAAGACTGACATGGGGGGGGAAGGGGTGAGTCAGCCCATTCCCACTGTTACCAC
Source organism: Merluccius polli (assembly GCA_030340625.1). NCBI lineage: Eukaryota > Metazoa > Chordata > Actinopteri > Gadiformes > Merlucciidae > Merluccius > Merluccius polli. Next base: position 20,260 of record JAOPHQ010005446.1, read on the forward strand.
ACTGGTTTTAAAGGACATTGACATTATATAAATAATGTTTGGAAATCAAACAAAAAGAAACTCCTAGTCTACCCATTCTATAGAAATGCATTGAAGTATTAATAAGACTGGGACATATCTTCTACACACCACTAAATCATTTTCTGCCCAAATAAGAGGCAAATTAACAATACTTACATTATTTATTTTGAATATGAACAGAAACAATTACTTTGTTCATTTTGGACATTTGGGACAAAGTAGACAACAAAACTCAGAATAACAATACTAGAATCATGTCACTGGACTTTGGTCTCTCTTTTTTTTTTCTTCCAACACAAAATGAAAATAAAAAGGGAGCATAGCTGGTCTACCCTTGATTTGAGCTATTCTAATTGGCTTATCGTTATAGACGGCGTGACAGGAAAATTAGCCTTTTTCTATGTTGCTCGCTAATTTCCATCACAATCGGCCATCAGTCACCCTTCACTTACACATTGGCCTCTTGTAATTACCGGGTTTCATTATTGGAAATGTCATATTACAGACCTAATACCGGCACTTTGTTGTCGTTAAGTGAAGAAAATCACTTCCCAGGGACTCTGCTTTTTGTGACCGAATCTGCTTTTTGTGACCACCAGGCGGAAATTGAGGCCTCAGAGAGTGTGGGAGGAATGCTCCGCGTGATGGACTCCCTGACGGAGAAGCAGAATGGAGCTTTCCTAAACTATAAGGGCGAGCCTTTGTCATGGTAGACCAGAACAGCCTTTTTTAGCACTTCTTAATACCAATATATCATGTGTAATAATAGTACAATGTCCCAAAAAAGCAGATGCATCCAAAGGTTTGTTTTATTCATGATTTAATCAAAATAAAGGTTGACCACTTGAGGAGTTCCTTGAAGGCGCACGGTGTATTGTGTAGTATTGACTGCGGTGGCGCGCCCTCGTCACCAGGTGGAGCTGTTCCACACAGCGACCTTGGAAGGGCAGATCTTAAGGGGGTTGGGGTTGCTCCCGTTGATGTTGGCACCGGGGCAGAAGAAGGGGAACATCTTCTCGGTGAAGAAGTCGTGGAAGGTGTAGATGGTGGTCATGCGGATCGGGTCGGAGAACGACACCTCCCCGGCGTCGTAGTCCAGCTGGATCCTGACCCTGGTCAGGTCCCCGCCGCCGCCCGGCTCCAGGGGCGTGCTGGGCCGCGTCATGGCCGAGTACTGGCCGTCGCAGTGGGAGATCATCCAGAAGCCGCCCTCGGGGCAGCCCGAGATGCGGCCCTTCCTGTTGATGGACTCCTTCACCACGCCCAGCATCCAGTCCACGTTGTTGCCCACCTCCACCTCCCAGGCGTGGCGGCCCGAGGTGAAGCCCTCGGCGCCCAGCACAAACACAAAGTGGCCGAAGCGCTCGGGGTTGTCTGGGAGCTTCTGGACGGAGCCGCTGTTGGCCACGGAGGTCAGGTCGCTGGACAGGGACAGCCAGGAATAGGCAGTGTTGGGGTCCAGGATAACGGGGGCTGATGAAGGAAGGAGGGTGGAGGAAGAGGGATGTGCGAGTCGCCATGAAAATAAAATTGGTAATCTTTTTTTTTTTTAAAAAGGTGTCACAAAAGATTTTTCAAATGCATGAAACAAAAGCAAGCGCCCGAAAAACAAGAGTCGGGGAGATGCTCACTGTATTCGACCACGTCCATCATCTTCTCCCACACCTGGTACTTCAGGGAGCTGATGTGCTTGGACACATTAATGAGAGCACTCGGAGGCAACACATCTGGCTCCTTGACACTGATCTGAGCTCTGTGGGCACAATATTCAATACGAGCAGGGTGCGAATTACGGGGGAGCCGGAGCCTGAATGAGACCTGAGCTCCCCCCGAAAAACACAAATTTGGAAAGTTTGGGGGTGTCTTAGCCCCATCTCTAGCCACTCTAGCCATTGAGATGCTTATCTCAGGATAGAGTCCAATCTAACTCCATAGGAAAGGGATCAAACGTGTAACCGTTTTGGTGAGAAACGTCAAGTTGAAAATCTGGACAAAAATCAGTACAAAAATCTGCAAATATAAGGGTACTTGTACACACACCTCATCGGGATAGGGGGGATATGCTCCATACGCCACGGTATAGTTAGCACACTGCGTACAAGCAACCTAGCTCGTTTTAGTCCATCTTATTGAAATTCAATATTGTGACGTGAATATAAGACAAATAAAACCCTCTTACCTCTTTTTGGTATTGTTGTAATTCTGAAACCAACGGAGAGTGAGTCACTAAAAACACGTGGCGTTGCTTTTGTATGGTCACGTGCAAAAACACAGAAACAAGAGTGAATGACGATGCGAGAGCTGTACCTGAAGGAAAAGAGCATCGCTCGACGCAATCTCGTTCTCGACGGCGATGATGCCGTGGGACAGGGCGAGGATGTCCTTGGTCAGATTGTCTGTCCGTTTCTTCGCCAGCAGTTTCTTGTCCTCGTGCTCCTGCTGCACCGCAGACAGCCTGGCCGCCTCCTCCCCCTGAAGGAACAGCCGCAGCTCCTCGAACTCCTCTCTGATCTGCTCCTCCGTGGCCTGGCTCTGGTTCTGAACACACACACACACAAATGTGGAGGTTTTCTGATGTATAGGAATGGTAGATTTCACATTTAAAGAATCCAGCTGGGGTTCACTACAGATTACATTGATAGGCTAACGGTTAAGGACATGGTCCACAACTCACTGCCATTGCAACTCAAATTGTGTAAGTTTGCCACACTAACTTATAACACTAATAACGTTACTCCTGGCAAACTACCTCCGCTAACGCGGTGCTACTCCAATTATCGAACTAATTAACTATAATGGAAGGAGTATTTGTATGTACGTATGTCCTTCGATTTTCTCAACAACTGTTCATATGATCGACTTCACACTTGGTGGGTGTATCGGTGTGGACCCAGGGAATGTGCAGTGTGTCGAGTGTGAAGTTGTTTGGATTAGTAGTTTACGTTTTGGGCACTGCATTGTTTATACAAAATAGAACAGAACTATGACATGTCATCTGTCATTGTCACGGTTAACATACCATGACAATGAAGGACTTACTAGAAGTGTTACCCACATTTACAAGAAGTGTTTTTTTAAAGGGAACCACGATGGTTTGCTTTACAAAGACTCCTAGAAAGTGTTGACACAACAGTGGGGAATGCAGTGCACTCTGAACTCGGTTTTATTAGTGTAGAAGTTACTGTGGGGCCAAGTGCCCCTTGCGTTTGTTGATACCTTGATGTACACCGTGTGGTCATCACACTCCTGTTTGGCCTCATACAGGCGCCGCAGGTTTTTCTTCAAAGGAACCAGCTCTGCCTGTAGCTCCCCCTGAAGGAGCGAGCAGAAGTAGGCAAAGTTAAGTGTCACCATGTGTGACGCACAGCCAAGTAGACGACGGGTTGTTCCACTAGGAGACGTGTCTGTGACAATCTTTCAGGGGTACAAGTGTAGAAGTATGAATCGGCATGTGCGCATAGATGTTCACTACATTATTCGCCAGGGTTAATCTACTCATCTCCACTGCATGTACATATTCCATGACAACATAAGAAATCCTTGAACCTAAGGTGAGCACCAGCCTTACCTTGAGGTCTTGACCGGCCTCTCCCAGAGGGCAGACGGCGTGACCCTGGTGTTTCTTGGAGGTCTGACACACGCAGCAGATCACTTCCATGTCGTTCTGGCAGTAAAGCTTGAGCAGCTCTCTGTGCACGGTGCATTTCACATCCGTCATCATCCCTGACGGGACGCCCGGCGCTCCCATACCGCCTCCCGAGGCAGCAGCGGCTGCCTGCTGCTGCTGCTGCTCCTTCAGGAAGGTCTCGGCCACGTTCTTCAGCACCAGGCTGACGGTGGGCTCGGCCAGGGAGCACTTGGTCCTGCACACGGGACACTCCCGCAGGGCCTTCTTCTGGTTCCAGAACTGCTGCAGGCACGCCCGGCAGAAGCTGTGGGTGCACTTGAGCACCACGGGCTCCCGGAAGATCTCGCAGCACACGGGGCACGAAAGCTCGTCCTCCAGCACGGAGCTTGAGCGAGAGGAAAGGGCTCGCGGGCGAAGCATGGTGGCCGCCGCCTTGGGACTCAGGAAGGAGAGCTTCCCGGGCTGGGAGGAAGCACGCGGACGCCGGGCCATGGTCCCTGGCTTGTTCCTGTCCACAGGTGGCTCCTCTTTCTTCTTTCTTCTCCGATGTTGGTTCAGGAGGATGGCTGCTCACCGTGCGGTCCCCGTTGATACGCAAAGAGCGGAGACGCTGTACTGCTCGTTTCTGAGAATGGAGCAGTTTAAACCAAAACATGTCCAGTGCTGGAGTTTCAGCATCAACAGAGACTGGAAGAGCAGGTTTATTTCCTCTTCCGGTAAATAGGGGTTACCATTTAACACTATGCATTGCCCCTATGAAGCCAATGGTTAAAGAGTAAATACAGCTTGGTTCTAGGCCTGCACGATATCAGCAAAATGTGCGATGTGCGATCACACTGTTCAATATTGCGATGACGATATGACTTGTGATAAATAAGAAAATATTTAAGTTTGCATACAGTTCCTGTCTCTTTCAGATTTTTCAGCTTTAATAGATTCCCTGCTTTTAGGTACTCGCAACACTGAATAGCTGATGGTAATTACATAAAAAAAGGGAAAATAATATTCTTGTGCATGCTTTTATTGAAACCCACATAACATTAATTTACATGTTATTGTAAAAATAAATTAAAGTTTCCTTACCCTGCTCTCAACAAAAACAAAAAGTATCTATTGAAATAAAAGAATCTCAGGGGGAAAAGAGCTTAAATAAATAACACAAATAAATTCTGGATTGGATACTGACAGGGTTAAATAATGTCCAAAACATACTCCGTAGTTTGTGGTTTAAAATGTATATGTTAAGGACGAAAATGAAAACATCCCCGCTTAGCAAATGGTATCATCCTCTTCTCACCCCTCCTTCTCCTCTGCACCGCTCCGCAGCCCGACCTTCCAGCGCGACTCACGCAGAGTGAGATCTGTTTAGTTGTAGTGTTGTGAATCAACTGTTGCTCCAAAGCTCTGTCTCACACTTCTTTCCTTTTACCGAGAGTTGTTCCGATTCCGATACCATATCGGTGAGTGCTGGAGTCCAGGCACCGTTTACCAGTTAGCTCTGTTAGCCCGGTTAGCTCCGTTAGCGCCATTAGCGCCATTAACGTAATTTACGTAAGTTATTTACGTAACTTACGCAAATTACGTAAGTTATTACGTAAATAACTTACGTAATTTGCGTAAGTTATTTACGTAATAACTTACGTAATTTGCGTAAGTTATTTACGTAATAACTTACGTAATTTGCGTAAGTTACTACGTAAATATTACGTAAATAACGTGTTGGTGCGCAAGGAAAAATAGTTCCTAAATGGAACTTAGTAAATGCTGGAATAAAACATTTTAGCACCTATATTGGCCATATACATGATAGCATATTGCGTTTGGAATAATAACACTTTTCAATAACACAATTAATGTGTAAACATTACCGTTCACACTAATGTTCCAAAGTTACATCGTTGTTAAGTTAAATAGCGATATAAACAGTGTTTATTCAGTTACACCACTGACAAATCCTCGAAATCACAATTTCCGTAGGCATATATGTTTTCATGTCGGCAAATGGTCGAAATAAAGTCACGTTGTGACCCGGCGTATTTTAGACTTGTTGAATGCAGAAATGTTTGCTGGGAGTGTTTATTCGGTTACACCACTCTAAAATAAGTTTTCCTTGAAATCACCATTTCTCTAAGATTATGTTTTCATGTCGAAATGAAGTCACGTCGTGACTCGACGTCTTCTGGACTTGTTCGCTTCGACGCAGGTCGAGGAAATGTTTGCTGGGTAACTCCTAGCGTTACTCTGTGTGTGTGTGAATGATAAAGTTATTTTTCAATAGACATATTTTTTGTTTTTGTGTGAAAAAAGGGTGGGTGGTGGCAGTGGGGCTCAGCGCCCCTGACGTAGCGTTCTATTTTTGACGCGAGCCGCTGCTGAAACGCATCAATTTAAACAAAGCAGACCGACCGGGCAGGAAGTGAAATAGTAAAAGCCATAGAGCATCCGGTCAATTTTCAAATTAAAACCACCCTCCCGATCGAACACGGCCACAAATCGTCGTTTATAACTGACTTTGTCTATAGGCTACAGCACAGCACATTAGGACATAACAACAATAAACAACACTAAACACAATTAAACCAGACAAAAAAGTAAACATTTACTATATATCGTCTACCAACTCATGGTAGAAGCACACAAATCTAGGAAAAACGACCAAATCAACAGCAAATCAACTTCTGACAGACAAAGCAACTGCAAGTCAACTTCGGAAAGGCAAAGTAACCTTTTATTTGTTTGTTCTATTTTGATATCTACAAATGATCGCGTGGTCTCCTGATTCTCGCGTGGTCTTGTAGTTCTCGCGTGATCCCGCGAATCCTGCCGCCTTGCAGCGCTACGCTGTAGGGGACGTGAGCGTCGCGTTACGGCTGCGTCGCTGTCACCGCTGCTGATCGCTGCCACTTTAGTCAATGAAAGTATTTCCACCGGGCCGCTGCGGAACGTCTCAGCAGCGTCCCAGGAGCGGCGCGCCGCAGCCGCAACGCTATCTTTACGTAGCGTTATCCTGCAGGAACGTCAGCGAAGCTTGGCGTCATCTGATTGACTAGTGTGTGCATGCATGGCCCCAAATGTCAGAATGCCACGGCGAGTGTGCATGGCGAACTTATCGCATTACAGACCAGCTTTTGCGATGTGTTTATCGCGAACGTTCACATCGCGATGACGATGAAAATTCGATTAATCGTGCAGGCCTACTTGGTTCCAGTTTTTTCTGATCCATAAACCTTGCTCTAGTGCTGCAGACAGCTGGAAGGCCATTCATGCTAACCAAGAACACATGATGTAAAAGCACATGAACTCAATGTTGCAAACAATTCTTTGATTCTCACCACTGAATTGCTTTTGTGTGTACTGAGGGTGTGTGTGTGTGTGTGCAACATTCCTCAGTTTAAATTGAAGACATAAGAGCTGGCTCTATGAGCTTGACAAAACATATCAAGTTCACAATGATATATTGTATTACATTTACCCTGCCGCTCACTTGGAGTAGGTGACTTAACTGCCTTGTTAAATCTCATGTATATTTCAAAGGGAGAAGTGAGAATAATTCTCTCTCTCTCTCTCTCTCACACACACACACACACACACACACACACACACACACACACACACACACACACACACTCTTCAATTGTTGGTCATCTATTGTTTCTATGATCAGAGGGTGTAGCGATATTGTCTCACCACTTCCAGTTTCGAGATTAGACATTGTAACCGAAAAAAGGTAGGAGTCACTGTCATTGTTATTGCCATTGTAATTTGAGCTCGACAACAGTGTATTAGAAAGCCATGAAAATAATTTTCTCCTTAGTGTTAGTGTTCTAGCATCAGTCATCACACAAAACCACTAGATATATAATTCATCAGCTTCAAAGAATGTCAAAAACAATCCCAATGACTGAAAAAAAAAAAGAAAAAAAAAAAAAAGGTTTTACATTTGTATAATGGATATACGTGGATATTTAGACAGTAACACCATAAAATGAATTAATATTTTGTTGGACCACGTCAAGTACAACATGTAACCTTCATTAAAACAAGTAGTGTCATAGCAGGACAGATGCGGCACAACAGTCCTGTGCACAGTAGACCTAGACATTGAAGTCACCACATTGTTCGCGATGGTGCTCCTCACCCCCGGCCACAACTTGCCACACCTGTGTTTGAACTGCGATGACATGTCCATGAAATTAGTCATTTGGTTTCCATCAGTGACAGTTCGGTTGTTTTCAGCTAGATTCTTCAATGCATTTTTTCACATGCATGCACATTTGCGCGAGTGTACAAATTAACATTTAACCAGTCCATCTTTAAAAAATACAGTTGACCTATATCCATTGCATGGTCCTCTTAATACTGCCTCCTGTAACGCTCTTAAATTCAATCAAAATCTTGGTCAGATCTATTTCATGCACCTTCCTTCACACAGGGGTTAAAACCTTTCAAAAACACTACATTAAAAAAAAAAAAAAAGGTTGCACCATATACCAAACAGGGCCCCATTATGCTTTCATTCCCAACAATACGAAAGCAGAGGAAAAGAAAACAAAGTGAATGAAGAATTTCGATTTCTCTCAACAATGGCTTAATTATTTTGGTATAAACTGAAGACTGGAATGTAGTGTTGTCACGGTTTAGCTTTACCGTGTGGCGGTGAATACCACAAATGAATAACTTTGCTCCCAACGGTCAGCGCAGTATTTCTATATTACAATAAAGTACATGATAACAAGGTAAAAATGTAACGGCACAGCGCGCTTTTCACAACGGCCATCGTGAGTGGGCGGCGCCACAGGAAGCAGACATGTATCCCGGGACAGAAGTCCAGTGCTGTGCAATAACTTGGTGGTGGCCAGGCAGACCGCCCAGCTAGCTGAGGTACAAGCAAGGTTTCCCATTTGTTTCATACAGCGCAGTGCAATGCGGAGCAACGTGGAAAAATAAACTCTAAGCCAAAGTCGTTCATTTCTGCCACTCTGAAGCCTTGTAGCAATGGCTGCTTTCACCACGAGGCCTGGACACCCTTGGAGACCGCGACCATGAGGGGACTTACGTCTTGGAAAATCAACTGTGATTTGCTCAGTTCAGTGACACAGCGGGACGACTGAGTCTACTACCAATTTGTTCACAGTCTGCATCTCCCATGTACTAAACAGGAAAGAGTCTCTACATGAATAGTAGAAATACAGGAGGAGGAGGGGGGGGGAAACAGCAAATTCTTCACGGGCGTGTAACAAATCCTAATAGTGCTATTTATGTTGTGGCAGTCTCTCTCTCTCTCACTCACACATGCACACACATGCACACACACAGACAAACACACCACACAGGTCCTCTGGGATCCATGGCTACAGCCGGCCGACCTTAGCGTCGCCAATGGCACCCCAGACATCAAAGACAAATTCGTCTGGAAAAGCAAAGTCTCCCAGGGTCTCATCTAAAGCCTCTGCAAACTCATCCGGGTTCTTCTTGTCCTTCCCCAGCTCCACCATTGTTGCAGCTGATGAGAGAGAGACAGAAGAGAGACAGGAAAGAGGTCAGAGAGAACATTTACCTAATACAGAACAGCATGGGGCACATGCATAAATCACAACACTGCTGCGGGCTCTTGTAGCGACACACCAGCTACACACACACACACTTACCCAGCTCACTGTCTCTGATGCCCATGTAGCTCTCCAAGAGGTCATCCACTTTCTCGATGGCCTTCTCCTCAAAAGCAGACGGCTGGGGGGAAAATAACAACAATACAATCATCATTCTTCAGTTGCTGCCGTGGTAATGGCAGCTGAAGAATTATGATTGTATTGTTGTTAAACCTGCACAATGTACGTTTTCCCATTAGCAACCTCTAGTGACTCGAGTTGTAGCTAGTAAATAGCAAAAGGACCACAATAAAAACGATTTATAGAGAAAACTTCCTTGGATGGATTGACTCATGGATGGGCGCGTTTTATTCTTGAGAAACTTTCTAGTTTAGATATTTTGTATATAGCTGCAGTATAAAAGTTACATAGTGCAGGTTTAAAAGGATTAAAACAACCTTTTGAATGACACGTGCCATGATGTCATACTACTCACCAGTTCCTCCACGGTGGCTGGGCCCTTGGCACGCAAGCGTAGAGTCCCTCTGCCAGTGCCCAGCTGAACGCCTGAGCCAGCCCTGGACCCTCCCGATCTTTGGCTGATCATGTCTGCTCACACAACACAACATGGGCCAGCAGACAGTGGGAAGGGGGGGGACTGTCAGACAATTTGGCAAGGTCTTCATAGCGAGATAGGATTTGTGGTTTTAATTTGTCATGTCCAATTACTAGTAGGCCACTTGTGCATGCCGTCACTACTTTTCTTCTTTTGCTCTTGCAGCATGAAACCGATCTCACTGCCATTTTCACTGATTGTTTTCACTAATCAACACAATAAATGTAATCAGCATTATGCTATTCACGATGGAAAATTAACTAAGCCAAAACAAGTAATTCAACACAAAATGCTGGTGCTAATATTGCTAATTGCGCCTCGACAGCAAGTATGCCGCAGAGAAGCAGAAGGTGTTTTTCAAGACGGAGCCCTGCCTAAAAAAATATGCCTCCCATTTTTTCTTATTTGATGACCATTTCCCAATAATGGCATCCTTACTTCCCAAGTACTTTTCAGGGTAATCCAACATAAGTTGGTGGTTGACGGCGGGATCCACCTACCGAAGGCTTTGAGGGGCTCTGTCAGTTTGATGGTGAACTCCTTGCCCCTGGGTAACTCCTTCAGCATCTTGGCGACCTCGTAGTGCCGGCAGCCTATCAGACCGTGGCCGTTGATGGACTCGATCATGTCTCCCACGTTAATAACCTGAATTTGGTGGATGATGCTGCCTTCTCGGATCCTCTGGAAAAAAATAGGGCCGCAGGCGTTATTTATTTTACCAGTTAAACGCTTACTACTATTTATCCGCATTTACGCATTTACCCAAAGCGGCTTACATTCATCTAAGTTACATTTAATCAATGAGCAGGTTGGGGGTTAGGCATCTTGCCCAGGAATACCTCAAGGTACCGCATCGGATATCGAACCCAGGACCTCTCAGCTGGGAGCCTAACAACCTCACGACTAGACTATCCTGGCCCTACTAGACTATCCCGCTTACAGCCTTTGATAAATCATCAGACACTCACGCATCAAGGTCCTCTGACACAGAAAGTGATGTCATTCTGTACCAAAACAACTTGTGCCGTCCTTTCTGGCCACGCTCACCTTGATGAAGGCGTATCCGGCGCCGTTGTCAGTGATGGTCAGCCCCAGGGCGTCCTCCCCTTTATACACTTCAATTTCCTTCCGCTGCCCTTTAATGTGGGCAAATATAAAGTCTTCAAGCCCAATCTGGCCTCCCAACAGCTTCTCCATGTCCACCTTATGAGTGTTCAGTGTGCAGAACATAACCTAAAGTGACAGAGAGAGAGAGAGACACAGCCAACGAATGCTTAATATCGGTTCCATTACACCAAATGAATGGCGTCCGAAATATGTGTTTTCTTTGGAAATGTTATGACAGCCATGATGACTTTTGGTTTTGCTCAGCCAACACTGCCACTTCGTAAGACCGAATGCCGATCTAATCAAAGCAGGTGGACGGGTGAAGGAATGACACTATAACATGAATGAATGAATGAATGAAGCTGATGATCCTCTGGCGCTTCTCACCTCAATAGGGGGGATGCCAAAGGCCTCTCCGATCTTGGCGTACAGCTCACGCACATTGCTGAAGCCCTCGATGCGCCCCGTGGGGCTGCCGTGGGCCAGCTGGGTGTGGAAGATGAGACGCGGTCTCAGGCTGCTGGGCGGCGGCGGCAGCCCCTCGGACGCCGCTCCCTCTCCCAGGCCGACGCCGCCGCCGCCTCCGTCCAGGCCGTCCAGGCCCGAGACGTTGAGGCCCGCGCGGATCGGCTCGGCCTCCTCATTCTCCACCAGAGGGGACGCCTTCTTTCTCCTGCCCAGGCCCAGAGGCATAGCAGTCCCTGCCGGCGCGCTTCACTGGAAGGGAGAGACGGGGGACGTCCACCGTTGCGTTGAGGATGTGAACAGTCAAGTTTCTCCCGGCCAGCGTCGTCAGACACTTGACGCCGTCAAAGCCGCAGGGTAATGCCCACACACCACAGCAATATCAGCGTACTCCGGGGATTACAGGGCTGCAATATAAAGGGATTATGCGTCCACTTGCATAGCTTGACCTGTGAGGCTCAACAGCTCCTAATGGGACTCAGCTCTGGGGGAAGAGAGAGAGAGACACACACAATATGTTAGCAGTGGCTTATTATTACTGTATGATGAAGCCTACAGTATAATCTCCACTAAGGATACAGGGTGTGTGTGTGTGTGTGGGGGGGGGGGGTGGGGGTGTAATCGCCCAAAACAGAGCCGGTTATCGACCAAAACAAACAATGGTCGCTGTGGGTTAAGCGGCGCCACCGCATCCTCAACCCCAGGGCTAACATTAGGGGCTAACATTAGCTGCTAACGGGTTAAGGCACATTCCTCTCCACCATGGGTACTAAAACTGTTTGTTAAGTTGTGCGACACGCACACACACACACCCCTCCAAGGACACACGTACACACAAAAAAACAATACAATTAATTTAAAAATATATATAAATAAAAATGAACCACAGAAAACGTCACCGCCAGATTTCCGGACGGTTATTTCTGATGAGTTAGCTTCACTTGAATAAGAAATAAACACAGGAAGGCTAACGGTTCTTACCGGAGCAGCTCACCAGAAGATCTCCACCTTGTTCACTTGGGTGGAGGTGGTGGGTGGTGGTGGAGGTGGTGGTGGGTATCGCCTCGCATATGTCACACGCTTCTCGCTCGTCTCGCCGGCTCGTACGGGGATGCGGACACGCAAAGCCGGGACGGGAGGAAGCCGTGCAGACAGCGGCGGATGCTAGCTATGCTTAGCCGACAGCCAGCAGGGGTGGAGGGCGTCGCTGCAGCCGCTCACGCCGTCTCTCCCCCGGCGGAGGCGGAGGAGGCGGAGGGTGCGCTGGCGCCCTCTAGCGGACAGAGGCCGTTATGACTCATTAGTATTATTATTATTATTGTTGTGACCATCCGACCGTAATTAAACACCCAGGGCCGGACTAACGCACAGGCTTGATATGGCTGCAGCCTAGGGGCCCCACCTGCCAGGGGGCCCCCGATTGGTCGAACCGGGGGCCCCTCCGCTAGCCAGGGGGCCCCCGATTGGTCGAACCGGGGGCCCCTCCGCTAGCCCCGCGATCTGCTAGCGCCGCGATCCGGTAGCGCCGCGATCCGCACGCCCCCCCCGCTCAATAAAAAATCTCCGCTAGCACCCCCCCCCCCCCCCCCCCCCCCCCCCCGCTCAACAAAATCTCCGCTAGCCCCCCCCCCCCCCCCCCCCCCCCCCGCTCAACAAAATCGCCGCTAGCACCCCCCCGCTCAACAAATTTTTTCTGTGGGGTTCGGTCGTTCGAGGAGGGGGGGGGGGGGCCTACATCATCCAGCAGCCTAGGGGCCCCGGGCATCCTTAATCCGGGCCTGTAAACACCCTAGGCAAATGGGGATTATACTATAAATAAACCACAAACTATATCACACTATAAATGAGGATATAGGCTGCTGAAATAATGCGGTGCTGTTTTATGCCCATTTCTTTTTTTAGAAAGAAAACACTTTGAACAAACGGGAAACAAATAGGGTTTAGTTTAAATATTTATTTTTCCACTTGTTTGCCAGTGTATTAAACATTTTTGGAAAAACTGTGTTGTCAAATCAAATATTAATTTTCGAAACCATTCCATTCCTAAAACAATATGCTAAAGCAAACACGTTCAAAACATAATGTAGTCTATGGGATCCCAATGTCGACAAATAACAATTTAAAGAACAACTTAAAACACTATAGGTAAAACAAAATGCTAACACGTTTTCCATAAAAAGGAAAAGCAAAAATGCAAACGCCCTTTTTTAAAACAAAAAAAGGAAAACCTTAAAGAGATCACAAATCTCTACATTCATGTTAAACCACATGTTTGTGTCATTTAGAAAATTAATACTCCATCTGGAGTGGAATGATGAGTTAAGTATTGTCTTCAAATCACATTAGACAATCACATTAAATTAAAATATGCATTTAAAGGTTCGAAAAGCAGCAATTCTTCCAACATGTTGTATGTAAGTGTAATATTGTTGACCGCAGGTACAAATGATGGATATGCTATTGGGTGCCATGAGAGGTAAAGGATAAATACAATGGATTGTAATGTTGTAGCTGTAAATGTTTTCTGTAAAAATATATTTACCGATAAGATGTCATATTAAAGGTGAGGAAGAAAAGTAAAACGAACATCAGCCTAATTAATCCAAGATATGGGAGAACATGGAATAGTTTAACATGGTTAACATGGTGAGTGGTTATTAGACTAAAGTAGACCAAGCTGAGATATTAAGAATGAGGGCCAGCTTTTGATTCTTTTTAGGAAAATCATCAAAAGCTGGTGGGGCTCAAACTACCACACAGGGCGTACTTTGAAATAAATGGGAAGACATGACGCAGACCATCCATCACAGCTAGCAGGCGACACATACTCTCACATCTTAACACGATACAGGAAAATGTTATTTGGCACAAATGTATCCCACAATTATACATTGGCTATAAAGTTGTCAGTTGTGTGCTCCTACAAAAAAAGAACAAACCTTGTGTAGATTAGCCTATTTTCGCAAACTGGGCCGTCCTCTCAATATTAGCCCCTTTAAAATGAAATAACTGTCAACACATAATATGTCAACATAACACCACTGCATAGTTCTATAGTTAAACAACACAAAGGATGTAATATGTATGTATTAGTGTAGCTACATTCAGGTACGTGCACAGAACCTGAGGTATTGTGTACAACTTGTTGACGCACAATCTTTGCCTCCTGGAAGCACTTTGAACAACTATGGAGCCTTCAATTAGATTAATGCTAAATTTAAGTTTTCAGTTTAAAGCCCCCATCCAGCCTGTTCTACTTCCTGTTCCCAGCCTACGTCTTTCCCCTGCAATCATCAGAGTTGTTCAGATAACCGAGCGCCATGAATGGTTACGTAACAGTCGCTATGTTGTGTGTATTGGCATATCGTCTGTACTGCCATAGCAAACCATAAATATGGTAAAGTGGAGGAGGGGTGGCTTTAACGTGTATTTTTTGTGATTATCGATGCCAGCCCTTGCCAGCATTTCGATGCCAGCCCTTTAGAAATATTAAATAACCAGACCAATTCCTACACAAGCCAAACATACATCACATTGAATATGCAAGAAACCGCTCCGAAAGGCATTTCTAATACCCATTTCAACAGACTTTACTCATCCAGACTTTGGTTATAGGCCCCACTGTCGAATATAAAGTGATAGCTGAGATCCACAGTCTTATAAGAGTCTGAGAAGTAGAAATATAAAGATGATCTTTAAAAAAAAGAAGAAGTCATGTGATTACTATTGAACTAAACTGGCGCTCAAATAAACTGTCAACTGTTCCAAGTCTGCGTTGCTATACGAGAGAGTGCAAGCGTAGGCGTGGACATGGTTTACGTCAGTATTCGTTTAGAGAATTTGTTAAACCTAAAAGGGGAACATCATTCACGGTGGTAGGATTTCACTCAACGCGTCACGGGTACTTTGGCCCAACCTGTCCGGAAACTTGACCATAAATTCTAAAATCATGTCTCCTCTCTTCTCGGGGGACTTGGAGAGTGGCAGCCCTTCCCCGACTATGCGCTTCTTCATGCCGGGTCTGACCAGGTCTCTGGAGGTCACAGTGATGGTCCTCCCGTCCAATGTGGGGGCATTCACCGTGCATCCGCACAGTGCCTGGGACAACAAACAAGAGAGAATTGATCATTAGACATTGATTGTATCGGTAGTTATGCCCAGTCATTCATGTATACTAATAGTACTGGAGCAACTCTTTTGTCAGTTCTCACACATGTCCACGTACATATAAACAGAAGCTACAAACAGTTTTTTTTTACATTTTACTTACATCTCTGAGAGATATCTTTGCAGGAAAAATGATATCAGATCCCTCTCGCCGGAACACAGAGTGGGGTTTATCCTTCACCACGAACACGACGTCCGCCGGGATGTTGCTGGGGCCCTCGTCTCCCTCCCGGGGGAAGGTGATCTTCGTCCCCTCCTTCCAGCCGCGTTTGATGTCTATGGTCAGGATCTTGTCCTCGCTGCGCACCGTGAAGCCGTCCGGGTTCAAGCGCTTGCGGGAGATTTTCATCTTCTTGGTGCAGCCGGAGAACACCTCCTCCAGGCTCACCCTGAGCTCCTGCACCACCGGCGGGTCCTTCTTCTTCTCGCCCCGGCCTCTCCGGGATCCCCCGGGGTGGGACTTGAAAGGCCTGGGAAAGCCGCCCCCCATGCCCCCCATGCCGCCCATGCCTCCCATGCCGCCCATGCCTCCCCGTCCCCCCATGCCGAACGCGGCGAAGGGATCGTCGGTGTCCATGTCGTTGTCCTCGTTGCGGGGGAAGAACTGGTCGAAGGGGCTGCGGCCGCCGAAGAACTCGGTGAACATGGCGTGCGGGTCTCCGTGGAAGGTGTAGTTGTAGGTGGAGCCATTGGGCGCGCCGCCGCCCGTAGGGCCCTTCAGTCCTGTGGGTGTGGAGGAGACAAGGCACACGTCATTGACCCAATGACCCCATGTAAACCCATGTATTTCCCACGTATGGGACATGCATATGGGAAACAGGTAGGCATGAAACCAATCCTAATGGACAGAGATATTTCTGCATGGCACATACATGATCATTAACACATTAAGAATACGATACATTAAAAGGTACAACAACAGGTCATCAATGACATGTGATATGACGTACCTTCTTCCCCATAGCGGTCGTACACCTCCTTCTTCTTGGCGTCGCTGAGGACATCGTAGGCCTCGGCGATTTCCTTGAATTTGTCCTCGGATCCGGGAGACTTGTTCTTGTCGGGATGGTAACGCAGGGCCTGCTTGCGGTACGCCTTTTTAATCTCGTCCTCGGAAGCGTCCCTCGCAATCCCTAACACTTTGTAGTAATCTTTACCCATTACAATTATTTGTTCTTGTTTTCTCGGTTCATCGACTTCACACACTCATTATCGGTGAGTCTTGTCTCCCCCAGAGGCCAACACTTAACAGCACTTTTTTCTCGACATAAAACTATGCTGTCACTCACTCACGCCCGTCCGTCCGGACGCTGGCTGTTCCCAAGCTAGCAGAGGTTAAAGCGTCGTTTAACCACTAAATACCACGCCAAAAAACGGCAGTTAACACGATAAAACCTTCGGTATCCCACGCTAGCAACACCGACTCACCTGTGGGTTGCGATGGCTTCGGTGTGGGGATCAACGTTAGCTAAGCAGGCTGTCAGCCGCGAGCAAGGAAACTTCTGGAAAAAAAAAAAAAAGATTGTTGCTGCTGCTGATGTGTGGCGTAATGTTGTCAATACGCACTTCCGCTTTAGGCTCCGCCCCCTTTCTTCCTGCCTGGCTGTCTGTCACACTGGCGCGCGACTGCGCAGGAGTCCGCGTGGGACGCGCAGCTGCGCAGAGGCGCGAGCGGCTCGGCGTCCCCTTGAGGTGTAACCGCCTCAGCTTTCCGGACTATACTTGAATTTACCTGGAAATAATATAATCAATATAATATAATACTTCTAAGATAATCCAGATATTATTGTTGTTGGGTTTTTTTTCTTTTCTTTTAGTGCCACCACAATCGTCTCGATAATTATGGGGGATTTCCTTGTGAAAATCTTATCACAGAATATGTAATATAATAATATGCGTGTTTTCACTCACATCATTTCCGCTTTGTTTTCTCTTGTCAAGATACGCATTGTCTATAGGTTATAAATAGCCATGACAACAACACAATAATAATAATAATAATAATAATAATAATAATAATAATAATAATAATAATAATACAGACCCCTCCATAAACACCTAGTGACTTAGAAAAGCGAAAAAGGGCAAATAAAAGACATACTTTAATTGACTAATTATGACTAATCCACCTGTCTTGCGTCTAAAATACAGCGTTGGTGAAATAAAACAAGCCAACATGTCTCTTCAGCACATATAGTGGCCCCCCTTTCATCTCACGTGGTGTTAGGCTTTTCTTTTTCAATTCCTTTTCTTTTTTAATGGCATAGCAGCAGAGGCAAGGTGTTGTGTTTGATGTACTGTAGGTCTCAGGGTCCTCTTATAGAGACAGGTTAGAGGGTAGAGGGCCCCACACACACACACACACACACACCCAGGCTTAGCAAGGTTACCTAGGTGGCCCGCAGAGCAAATCAGGATACTTATATTTAGCCTTGTGAATGGCGCACAGTGGATTATGCCTTGGACCTCTCCGGTTTCATCTTCTCCCGGTCTGCGGACCCCCCCAGCCCCCCAAGCCCCCCCCCCCCCCCCCCCCCCCCCAGCCCCAGAGCCGCCATGTGGGGGCCGCTCTTCAGGTGAGCAGCAGGTCTGGTCTCTCTCTCTCCCTCTCTCTCTCTCTCTCTCTCTCTCTGTCTCTCTCTCTGTCTCTCTCTGTCTCTGTCTCTCTGTCTCTGTCTCTCTGTCTCTCTCTCACTCGGACCACCGCAAACAAGCTCCTGGACCTTCTTCCTCCTCCTCCTCCTCTGGGCTACTTCCTTGTGAGTGTGGTTTTTTAAAATATTATTATTAAGGTCTCATAGATATGCCCCCCCCACCACCCCACCCATGCAACCACCCCCCCACCCCCAAGTCTTTTTTTAGTCATTTAAACATTGCTCCTATTTCAGGTTGCGGTGGATGAGGACCCAGCAGGACCGGGCTGACAGGACGGGGTTCAGGGTCTGCTGAGTCTTGGTGCTGGGGGGGGGAAACAGCTTCACAGAACCAGAGGAGGACAACCATCAAGTCACTTTTTGTTATTTGTATTGGATCTCGCTTTTTTTTGGATATATATATATATATCTATATCTAGATATATCCCCCCCCAGCACAGCATTTGAGAGCAAAAACCAACCAACAAAGAAGATAATAAAAAGCCATCATGGACGCCCTTGCGCTGGAGGCCAAGAACGTGAACGTCCAGGAGAACGAGAAGAAGTCCACGCCCAGACCCAGACCCAAGCCCCCCAAGAAGGCCAAGAGGATCGTGTACTTTGAGGTGGAGATCCTGGACCTGAAGACCAAGGAGAAGCTTCTCCTGCTGGACAAGGTGAGGGGCGTGTGTGTGTGTGTGTCTCTCTGTCTTAGTGTGTGTGTGTGTGTGTGTGTGTGTGTGTGTGTGTGTGTCTCTGTCTGTGTGTGTGTGTGTGTGTGTGTGTGTGTGTGTGTGTGTGTGTGTGTGTGTGTGTGTGTGGGGGGGGGGGGGGGGGGGGGGGGGGGGGGGGGTGATGGTGCTGCTGATGGTGGTCAGATTAATCTCAATCAATGTGTTTTTTGGTTCAGGTCTCTGTATTACTTGACGACTTTTAGAGGGGTGGGGGGTAGATAAGTTGACTTGTTATTCAGAGACCTTGGCCCCTTTAACACGTGCAGGGTGGGGGGGGGGGGGGGGGGGGGGGGGTGAGGAGGGGTGAGGGGGGGTGAAGGGGTGAGGGAGACATGCCTGGCATCCCGGCCAGGCCTGCTTATGTTACATCTCCGCTCATACTTTTGAAAGATATTTCTTTCTTTCTAATTCCAAGGCTTTACTCATGGTCTAAAAATAGTCGCGTCAGACTGGTCATTACTCTGTGGTAATGAGGTCACTGGACGCACGCATGTGTATGAAGCACAAGAAGAAGAAGTAGAAGAAGAAGAAGAGGAAGAGGAAGAGGAGGAGTCATCACTTTCAGCAGACGGGTAGTTTTACATCTTCTGTTCAGACGCCAAACATGTCCTTGGTTTCTGTTGACGTATGGACCAATAGGAGGTGGAAGCCCACCACCCACCCACCATTTTTATATTATATATTATATTATATTTGTTTGCATGATGCATGGTGTCGTCCTTGCAGGTTAATAGGCAGCAGGAAACTTCCTGTTTTTTTAGTTTTTTTATGGTAAGACGGAGACAGCCATAATAACATTGTGGTCACGTGACACACTTGAAATAGCGAACGTGAACTTGATCCGTGAGTCAGTGCGTTGACACATGCAGTCGTTTAAGTGGTGTTTTGCACATGCAAGTGCATGTGCAATGCATTTGCACATTTGTGCATTTATTTCTGCTGAAGAAGCGTTGTTGCAGCAGCAGCAACATGTGGTGCAGTGACCTGATGACACATGTGTTGTGTGTGTGTGATATGTGATGTTGTGTGATATTTGTTTGTATTGCTTTGCATAGGTGGAGCCCACGTCCACAATTTTAGACATCAAGGCGTTGTTTCATAAGTCAAGTAAGTATGCGTTTTATTTTATTATTTTATTACCTTTTATTTCGGAAACAAATTGTAACTTACAATGGCAAGTGGTGTTATTATACAATTAAAACATGTTTTTGTTGTTATTCAACATATTGACATTATGCCTAACCCATAACTACTCACTATTGACATTAACTGTAATTCGCTTTGGATACAATTTTAGAGTAATAACTTATTTTCTTTTTTTTGGCAGATCCAAAGTGGTATCCGGCCAGGCAGTCCTTGCATCTGGATCCCAGTATGTGGATCCCAGTTAAATCTTTTCATGATGTTATTCTGTGATCGCTATCCTAAGAGAATGATTGAATCCCTGGCAAGTTGATTAACGGGTGGTGATCGTTTGCTTTGTTTATCTCTGCTGATTGGTTGGGGCGTGGTCACGGTATTTTCCAGAGTCCAAGAGTCTGAGGGATGAGGAAATTCTCCAAACACTCCCTGTGGGAACCACAGCCAGTTTCTACTTCAGCGATCTGGGAGCCCAGGTCGCCTGGGGAACTGTGAGCATACCGACACACACACACACACGCGCACGGGCACACACACACACACACACACACACACACACACACACACACACACACACACACACATACATACATACATACATACATACATACACACACACACACATGCATGCATAGTAAACACACACACATGCTCAATCACACTCACAGATACAGGCCTGTACACACTTCCACAAATACACATATATGCACACATACACACACACACACACACACACACACACACACACACATACTCAGAGATACAGGCCCGCACATACTTCCACAAAAACACACACACACACACACACACACACACACACACAGTAAACACATACTCAATCGCACTCAGAGATACAGGCACTTCCACAAAAACACACACACACACACACACACACACAGTAAACACATACTCAATCACACTCAGAGATACAGGCCTGCACATACTTCCACAAATACACATATGCGCGCACACACACACACACACACACACACACGCATCATTTCGGTGTTGCAGTTTTAATTAGGAGCGCGCTCTATCAAGTCTAAATATCGGCACGCAGCGGCAGCGATAGAGACACTGCAGTGGTTCTTCTCCCCGCCCCCCTGCAGCCCCTATCTCCTGTCCTGGGACACATAATCTCATGGCCCCATTTCTGCCACAGGTGTTTATTCCTCTGACCTCCTACTCACCTTTCGCTGTCATTGCCCACACTCTCCCCTCCAGTCTTTCAGAGTCTCCTGTCCTCACCCGCACAGATCCCCAATACCAGCTCCCCCCCCAGGGACTTAGATTGATGTGCTGGTGTGAGAGTGTGTGTGTGTGTGTGTGAATATGTGTCTGTGTGTGTGTGTATGTGTGTGTGCATGTGTGTGCGTGAATGTGTCTGTGTGTGCGTGTGTATGTGAGTGTGTGTGCGCCTGTGTGTGTGTGTGTGTGTGCGTGTGTGTGCGTGTGTGTGTGTAGGGTACGCAGCGGTGTCCCAACACCTTGGCAGGTCTCAACAATAGCCAGCAGTCACAGTTACACTGAGCCAGGGATACAGTGCAGTTGAAGGCTCCAATTCATGTTATTTTATCCTTTCCACATCATTTATCATTCATGTATCATTCATTTAATTCAAAGTTTAAGTCACGTCTGTTGTTGCTTGTCGATTCCAACGTTTAGGTGTTCCTGACCGAGTGCGTCGGCCCCCTGCTCATGTACCTGATGTTCTACTTCCGCCTGCCCTTTATATACAATTCCAAGTACGACTTCACCACCAGCAAGCTGTGGGTCGTACAGTGAGTTTGAGTTTCCATTCTAAATCGGTTGTTGAGTTCTTGTGTTGGCTGCACACACAATGCCAGGGCCCGGCCCCGCACAGATGCCACAGCCAGCACTTGCTGCGGTGCTGCGTCGACACCCACACGCCTGTTTCAGACACAATGGTCTGCTGTAGGGAGGGGGGTGGGGGTGGGGATGAGAGGGGGATGGGAGGGGGGGGGGGGATGTATTAATCAAAGCTTAACATGGCAACACGCGGCTCACATTATAATGACCATGTTATTTCTCTTCTCCGTATTCCCCCCCCCCCCCCCCCCCCCACCAACCACCACACACACACACACACACACACACACACACACACACACCCATGCTGCAGCCTGGCGTGTATGTGTCACTCGTTTCACTACATCAAACGGATTCTGGAAACCCTCTTCGTCCACCGGATCTCCCACGGGACCATGCCTCTACGAAACATCTTCAAGGTGAGGTTCAGCAGACCGAGCCACGTGGATAAAGTGGACTCTCCCGGTCCGGTCCGGTCCAGTCCGGTCTCATTAACTCGTTTTTGACCTTTTGAAGGCGATACAGCCGCGCGGTGGCAGTGTTACAATCAAATGTGCGCTTCTCCCTCTTGGACGGCGCCTACACAAACCGACGATGGGGGTAATTCTATCCGGTGCGTTTGACTTAATATAGCCCCTATCTCTGTTCCAGAACTGCGGCTATTACTGGTGCTTCGCAGCGTGGATGGCCTACTATATAAACCACCCCCTCTACACGCCGGCCTGTGAGCGATGACGAGCACTGCACAAATTGAAATTCCCACGTCAGTGATTACGTTGATGCGTTCATATATTTGTTCATGTCATCTTTTTTTTTTTTTTTTGTTTAACACCACCCACCACAGATTATGGACAACAGCAGGTGAAAGCAGGACTGTATACATTCTTGGTGAGTTTTTGAACTGGGGGGAAATTGTACCGGAAATTGTGTGTGAGCCCACGTGTCAGAGGTCAGTTTCATCTTTCGTCTGTTCTGCCCTCTGTCTGTATCTCTTACAGTTCTGTCAACTGGGGAATTTCTCGACCCATGTCGTACTTCGCAACGTCAAAACCCCAGGTGAGTTTGTTTTTTCGTACGTTTGTTGTTTGCTCTGCGTTACTTTATACAAAAAAAACAAACACCGATTGTTTTCCAAAAAAAAGAAATGTGATTGTCTGTTAAATAGGTTCAAAAGTAAAGAAAATTCCATATCCAACGAAGAATCCTTTTACCTGGATTTTTGCATTGGTCTCCTGCCCAAACTACACATATGAGGTGAGCAGAAGCATGCATGACCTTTATAATTACATGCATCAAATGTATTTTAGTTTTTATTAAATGTAATTCATATTTAATGTAACAATTGTATTCGGTGGAAAATGCACTCTTGCACAGGGATAAGTGTTTTTGAATATCTCGGAGGACACTCAGGACAACGGTGGTGCAAATGACATGAATGAAATCCCTGTTCGCCTGTTGATGTTATTGTGAACTCACAGCAGCAGAGGCGTCAGCAGCAAGCCGCTCCACACATCAGCACATATCCTCTTACTGGAGATATGTTAGCAAGGTGTTAACTGACATCCACCCTGAACCTCTTTTCTTTTCCATGCAGCTTCGCACGCGTAGCATCACCGCCATCTACTGGCTGTGTTATCACAATGTGGGCTTGTGTGTGTGTAAACGTGTGCGTGTTTATGCTTGTCTCTTTGTCACCGTTTCTGTTCACAGCTTGGCACCTGGCTAGGCTTCACCGTGATGACCCAGTGTGTGCCCGTCGCGTTCTTCACCATCGTGGGCTTCATCCAGATGACTATATGGGCCAAAGGCAAACACCGCGGCTACCTAAAGGAGTTTCGAGATTACCCCACGCTGCGCTCCTCCATAATCCCGTTCATCTTGTAGACGAGGCCAGGCGAGATGCAGAAGAAGAAGAAGAAAAACGAAACGGGGTTAGCCTATACCACAACCACACCAGCGACCCCCGTCACTCATCAATTATCGGCCGAAGACAGTGATGAAGACCCCCCCCCCTCCTCCCCACCCACCCCTCCTCTGATCTAGGGGTCGCAATGTCCTTGATGTTAAATGTGGAGGAACCATGAAGACGCCTTCTGTCTCGCTCTGGTTTCCCCTCTTCATTAAAAGGAGATGCAGGCTCGTCTCAGTTAGAGAGTAACTTGGATGGAGGAAGTGACGGTTTTTAGACTTCTCTTAGAACTAAATGCACCAGAGTCTTAAATTTGTTAAAACGTGTACCAAATGTGGCTCGGATATTGAACGGCAGACATACGAGCTGTAGTAGTCTGACTTTAAACTTTGCTATATTGCTAAGGTGTAGATGAATAAAATTTAAAAAAAGACACACTATTTTTGTAGTTTACAATTTGTTCAGTTAAGTGCGAGCCAGACCCTTTTATGCAAATATACCATTTTACAGCACGCAGCTGCTCTCGAGAATGTGAATTGGAGAATAACTTTGTACTTTCAAGGTTTCTCTGACCTTTACCCCCCCAAGTGTCCTTCTTGTGTTATACTGTTCTTTCAATATAAAATGTATTGATTTAGAAATGTTGATTCATGCAGAATTAAATGTTCTATGCTCAAAGTGCCTTTGATACTCGGCCAACGTGTGCTTTCAGCATTCATGCCTCTACGATTTCGGTATTTCACAAAGGCTATTTTTGAAACCGCTTTTTGTATCTTTTAAAATAGAGTATCTGCTTCATACACAATTTGGCATTATTTTGGGGAATCATTGTCGTTGACATTGGCTTTGATCATCACAGAATTTGTGAAAACTGACATGCATCACATCACGTGGTGACGAGTGACACAGACCCAGCACAATGCAAATTGTGCAGTGCCAACTATCCATGCTCAAATAAAGTTTGCACTACTGACTGCAAAACAAGTTTTATTGGTGACCCTAGGAACCGTGTCAACATAAAAAATGGAGATACAGCACAGACAACATACAGTACATTATATGGAATGTTAAATTGTCAAAAGGATGACTAATACCACAACAACACAAATGTGCTAAGACATTGGACCAACCATGGAAATAATGACAACATGGTATATTGCATTTGATCAAAATCTCTTTGGAAAGGGCGTTGAGCGCCATGTTTCCATTTTAAAACAATGTGTTCTGTGTTCGATTTTCCCCGGCAACGCTATTTTTTTTTTTCCCCCCCTCACGTATGTAGTTAACCTGGGCCTGCATCGTAACATTTGATCGCGACATGTTCAATTTCAATTCTCATGGGGAGAAAAAAAAGGTAAACAACAGATTACAACATATTGCCCCGCTAACAGGTCGTAGTATATAATATCGGTTATATTGCATTGTCAACGAGACACTGATGACGTTGTTTGACATGAGCATTGGAGGCGTGGTGAGTCAGGCGTCTGGCCCCGGTTCAATTGGATGTGCAATGAAGTCCCATTCATCAATCACACGCTAGAAGGGAAGAGGGCAGCCCAAACATGCTTTTTGGTGCCCAGAGAAAGTGCCTATCTAACTTATAGTCATTTAATTTCTAGGATCGAAATTAGGGCCTGCTAATTTCCACGTTGGGAATAGGACTGAGGCCCACCCACGGCAGAATGACAATCCCCTTCTGTGACCACAGGACCTCGCAGGCCCCTTTTCAGTCTCTTCGTCCCCATTTCCTGTGTCGGGGGAGAGGAAATGTGTTCACCCCAACGCCCCGATTCAAAAACTAACCCAGGGCAGCTATAGCTCAGCTAGCTAACTAATGGGTGGAATGAACAGCGTTGCTTCAAAGACCACAATGAGAGGTAGGATGACTGGTCATTGGTTCTCACAGCCAACTTCGAGGGTTGAAGGCTGTCATGTGCTTTTTTTCTCCTCCTCGATACGCACCCCGCCCCCCCCCCCCCCCCCCCCCTCCCCTAGCACCCACCCCACCCCACCCCACCCGCCTCGGCACTGTGGAGATGGGCGCTGTAGGTGTGCAGCAGTGGTCTCACACTGACTCACAGGTCCTCGTCTTCCAGGAAGTGGGTTCTCTGTAGCACTTTGATGTGACGCTCGTAGATCTTGAGGGCGGGGCCAAGTCTGATTGACAGGCCTGTCAGCACGTCACTCCGCTGCATCAGCAGGAGGGACTTCCCATCAATTTCCTGCCAGGCCAGAAGGGGAGTGTTAATGGTGTTCTAGGGGGAGCGACAATCAACTCAAATCAGTGAGTAATATTATTACTATGTTCAAACAACATGTTTCCTTAACGTGGTTTGGATATTAATTCTGCAATTCAATCTTTCCGGAGACAGACAGTGTTTTCCGCCCACTAAATATATTTTAAGAATTTGTTGTTATTGTCATGGCAACAAAACACATTAGTCAGTTCATTATAATTTTACAGTTGAATATCAAATGACCAGTGTAAAACAAAGCTCAAAGCGACTGGGAATATTGTTCTGAACTCCTACGTGTGTATCTATGAATCTGTTCTGCTCTGCCTTGCATGCGCAATACGAGTCTCATTTCTGTGACCTGGTAACCAACGGACGACTCCCTTTCTTGAACTCATCGGTTAGTAAATGTGAAGTGGGCCATATTAATCTGTTGGTCAAACACCATATGTGCCAGGTATGTAAATCCATGTTGAAATGAGTGGCTGAGCCAACGCATCACAGCTGTGTTCTGTTTACTTCTACTTTCTGGTCAACAGTCAGTCATGTCCAAACACGACAGCGCCCTCTGTGGCGAAACAAGGGCAGTACACCGACCTGTGTTCTGAAAGCCATGGACTGTTCTGGGAAGCCTGCAGCAGAGAAGTAACTGGCCACGTCCGCCACACTCCACTGCAGCAGGTTCTGACCCGTCTTCTCCTTTTTCACACAGCTGAGAGAGAGTACAGGAAGGATGAGTCGGGCGGCAACCACCGACGGTCCAGTCCAACAGTCAGCGGCTTGATTAACATTTGTATATCTGAAACGCGGACAATCTGCCGGCACGTTTTTATTTAAGCATTTGTCAATGATGACATCTAGTGGCTAAAGGGTTGATATGACTATGGAGCGCAAGAGGCTTATGAACATTGCATGGGAAGTGACTATAAAAAAAATGCTGCTACTGGCCATAAAAGAATAACCAAATAACGGTGCCAATAATAAAATGGGACTGTTATTTCGAAGTTTACAAGCTCAGTTTACTAGAATACTAGAAGGTAGTAGGACAAGTATGACACAGATCTAGATGAGCAAGAGACCGGCCTACTTCACTCTTTAAACCAACAGATACTCACACTTTGTTGCTATCCACCCCGTTCACGATCGTGTCTTCGGCTGCGTCGATGGAGCCCATGTCCAAGCTCTTCTTGTAAGGAGCACCTGAGGCGATGAAGCAAAAGCATGCTAGCTCCAGATATCATCAAGGATATTATTGTTTCTATAATAGCATGAACCACCAGACACGGTAATGTCATCTGGTCGTGCCATACTTGGCTCCGATTGGTTACAGCAGGGCAGTGTGTGTGTGTGTGTGTGTGTGTGTGTGTGGGGGGGCGCTCTAATTACCTCCCACACCACATGGACAATGATCTGACGCAGATAATGACGGAAACAGCACATATTTCAACTCTACATTGTCTTAGGCCTTAAGAAAGAAAGTCATACCGCTCATAACGCCAGCATATAAAGCACATGCATCAATATTTATATACATGAATTCTGAATGAAATACAAACCGAACGGTCCCTTGAAATAGGTTACTCTATGTGTACTATGGGGTCTTTTAGCAGTCACGTTCAACCAAAGCCACTTACAGGGATATCCATTATTAATAATGAGCTGGTAGGCAGTAGGCGTTTTGCTCAGGGATGCCTGCTACAGGTAAACTGTGGAACCCACAACCTTTCTGAGACTATCCAGCCCCCATTATAATCTTACATGTGAACATTTTAACACCTAGAAATACATTTAACGAAATATTAACCTTTACATGCCTGTTTAGAAGTATTACTGGCAAATAATAAATGTTCAACATAGATCCAGCAGATAGATCTGCCGCAACACATTTGTTGTCATAGCTACACAGCACGTCTCCTCTCCAAAATAAGAGCGTACTCGGCTCAAAGGAGACAAAAGGAAGCCGCAACTCACAGTTGTCGGCGGACACCGGCATGGTCTGCGCTCGGCCATCACAAACCTTCCTGTTGGCATCCTGTTGGCCAGACACACACACACACACACACACACACACACACACACACACACACACACGGATCGTAAGACAAGACGCACAAGAAAGCAAATCTCCACAAGAAAGCAGGCTTAAAGCAAATACCATGAAGTGCAATGAAGACACTGTTCTTCATAGTCACACAATATTGACTCATTACCGCTCTTGCGCCATTCGCTCCATAGTCTGGGACCAACTGGTCAGAGCTGGCGCTGTCCGTCCTCCCGGTCTCCTCTCGTTTCACAGCACAGTTCTTTAAGGCACCCGGACTAGTGGCCACGGCCGGCACTACAGGCTTCACTGCTCCTGCTGACACCAAAGGGAACCATGTGGATTAAAGCCATGTGGAGCCGCTGTGGATTACATCATGCATTGGCATTATGGCTAAAGATTGGATTTCCCTTTTTCAAATGAAAATGCATCCAAATGAGTATGAATGGTTGTTGGGTTTTTTTAAAGTGTGGCATCATGAATGAGTTGAAAAAAAATGTAGCACTTTGTTCTGAGATCTGTGTTTACGACGGGCTACATAACACCGTCTACCGATTCACATATCTCGTCATGCCAGACTATAGTACATGATTTACATCATGTGTTGACATTGGACATGCCCATCAGAGACCGCAGGGCACATCAGACATCGGCTTTCCATTCCTGTGTCGCGCGTGTGGCGTGCGTTCAGTATACCTTTAACATCTTTGTGCTGGTGCTCTGCTGGGCTCCCGGAGGCGTTGCCGGCCCAGTCGCTGTGCGCGGGGCCCCTGGGGCTGGAGGGCGGCAGGGAGCTGGCCCTCTCGCCCGACTTCCAGGCGGAGGCCGAGTCCGGGCCCCCCGACGCGGGGCCGGGGCCGGGGCTGGGGGCCGGGCGGGGGCCCATGGGGGAGCACGGCGCGGAGAAGGCGTGGACGGAGACGGCGCCCAGCGGGCCGTCCTCGTACGTGTGTCTGGGGGACGGCCCGTCCTGCCCGTCGCGGCTCTCGTCCGCCCCCTCCTCGTCCGCGTTGCTGTCCGTGTCCATGACGGTGGAGCCATCGGCCTGGCAAACAAGAGGAGCCTTCACCGTTAGCCCTCCATGACAGATCCTGGAGGCACGGCTCCATGAGACGCCTACTTACGCCTAGCACATCATGTGTTATGCATTCATGCATGCATCCATGACTGTGTGTGCGTGCGTGTGTGTGTGTGTGTGTGTGTGAGTGATTTGTTTTAGACGGACAAAGACACAGGGCAGTAGTGTAACATGTCTTTGAATCAACACATGGGTAACAGCAAGCAAACCGGGAGGCTGCAGATATTTCCTTTTTTTTTTTTATTACGACGTGTTGGACACCCTTTTAAGGAACAAAGGCCAAGTTCATCATATGACTTCGCTGCTTACGTGTTCCCCCCCCCCCCACACACACACACACACACACACCGGACTTATCTCCGTATGCGCCGGCAGTCGCGCCAGTCGCGCCACATCACGTTTTCGCGGCACGAACGAAATGAAAAAAAAGCCAATCGTTTCCTCCCCCCATATAATAACCTCTTCCCCCCCCCCCCCCCCGCCCGCTTTGTAACGCGCACCGCGTCGTTACAAAGGGGATTGCGGCCATGGCCGCGCCGACCGCGGCGGCGGCGGTAGTAGCGGACCGCGTCACCAGGAAAAACACGCTCCTTACAGATGTCGCAATTTGACCGCGGTGGCGGTAATAATAATAATGATAATAATTCGCCTTTGAGCGGCCCGGCGCGATACCGATAATCGACGATCGCCGATGCGACCGTCCGACGGCGATTTATTTTTTATGTTTTTTTTTGTTTGCGCACAAAAAAACAACAACTCTAGTTGTTTCCAGCGCAGGACTCCTCGCTTCGTTATGTGGACAGGAGGGTGAGGGGGGGTACTAAATAATGTGTGTGTGTGTGTGTGTGCTGGGAGGGATCCGTCTGTGCGACTGCGTGTCCAACGTTGCCGAGTGCGAGAGCGCGCCTGTGTGTGTGTGCGTCTGTGTGTGTGTGCGTGTCCGTCCGCCCCGAGGAGGAGGGGGAAAAAAAGAAAGAAAAATAAAAAAAAATAAAAAGAGAGAGAGGGAGAGAGACACACACACAGAGAGAGATACTTATGGCGTGTCGCCATCGGACCACGCATCGCAACTTCGGTCGAGAAAAATGCGCGTTTTCCATTCACACCTCGCTTTCCGTTTCCCCACCACCGCCCATCTTAATTTTTTTTGTCCCCCCCACACCCAAAAGAAAAAAAAGAAAGAAAACCTCCCCACTAAAACTGTCGACGGGTGCCGGTGCGTCCCGGTTTTAAAAACGCCTCCTTGTTTTTCTGTTCAATTTCAACATCATAAAAGACCGAGCGAAAAATGTGTGTGAGTGTGTTTCTTCATTTTTTTTTCTCCTCTACTCCTGTTTCCTCCGAGGAAGAAGAAGAAGTGCGCATGGAGTTGAGTAGCCGCGCGAAAAAGACCTCCCCGTTCTCTCCCCCCCTCCCCCCTCCCTCCCCCCGCCTCGCGGAGCGGAGCGCTCCCCCCCTGAAGCGAGCCATGGTGGCCACCATGGAGCCGCTGTTAGTCCGTCTCAGCGGCCGGCGCAGCCCAGACCGACTTTGACTTTGCACCAGGTCGGTGTTTCTCTCCCCCTCTCTCTCTCTCTCCCCCACCCTCACCCATCATCACCCACCAACACGCGCGACGACGGCGGCGGCGGCGGCGACGACCGAGCGAAAAAAAAACCGCACACGGTAGTTGCGTTCGGCGTGCTGTTGTTTTATAGTCTGCAGAAAAGCACCGTCCGTCCGTCCGCCTCCCCCTCCTCCCCCACACGCACCCCCCCCCCCCACCCCCCACCACCACCACCCCAACGGAATGAATCCACGTAACGTCGTCCCCTCTCTCTCTCTCTCCCCCTCTCGCGAGTCTCGCTCGCTCTCTCTCTCTCAGACTCGCGTGTCGGTAGCGTCTCGTACTTTTCTCTCCCCCCTTGCCTTAGCCCCCTCCCCCCCCCCCACGGCCCGATACGCGTTTAGTTTTCGGCTCGCGGGGAGAGAGAAAAAAAAAGCGCGTTCCGCTGCGGGCGTGACAGCGGCGGCGGCACGCGGACACCGACGGCGGGACCCGCGCGCAACTTTTCTCCTTTTTCCACGCACTCCTTTGTTCCGCCGCCGCGAAATGCGGTTAAAGTGAGGGGCTTTTTTTTTTTTTTTTCTCGTTTTTTTTTTTTCTTGTTTTGTTTTTTTACAGGCCGCCCCATATATAAATAAAATATATAAATAAATATAAAAATTCATAAAATAACCCCCCCCTAGTCGACGTTACAACACGCAGCTCCCCATTGTTGACGTTTTTTCTCATCCGCGGTAGCGCTCGTGAGAACAGCCGCTCCCCGTCTGCGGCAGTTGGGTGCACTTGCGTTCACACTATCGTCACCACTACCTTGTCTCCCCCCTTCTCTCACTATCTCCCCCTTTCTCTCCCCCCCCCCCCCCCCCCCCTTTTTTTTTTAACCCCCCCCCCCCCCCCCCCCCCTTTTTTGTATTCACGCCGTACTTTAAACCGATGTCACGCCGTGTGTGTGCGCGCGCGGGGGGTTTTTGCGAGCGCGAGACACGCACACACGCACAGGCGGCCGACCTACGCATTGTAACGCGAGACGGCGTGTTACCGGTTTTTCTCCCAAACCTCCCCCTTACCTCCCGCCCCCCCCCCCCCCCCCCCCCTCGCGTTACCTCCAAATCCTCCGTCTCATCTTGATCCGCGGGACCGAGCGCACTGTCCCCGTTGCTCAGGTCGGAATGACTGGCGTCCTCCTCCTCCGCCGCCGCCACATTGCGCCTGGCGGCGGAGGAGGAGGAGGCGGCTGAGGCGGCGGCGGCGGCGTTGTTGGTGTCATCCTTTTTCCTGCTCCTCCGCTGCACCTTGGCGGCGTTGCGGTACGAGATGGACCCCTTGTAATTAACTTTCAGCACAGTTTGCTCCTGGATCAGTTTGTCGAGTTCCGCGCAGGTCCGGTCTGGATCAGACCCGTGTCGCCGGCGGACCATACGGCAGATCCGCTCCAGGTCCGGTCGGGCTTTCCGCGAGCGCAGTGAGTCGATGGTGTCCAGGATCCACTCGCGGTACTTGGATTCAGACATTTTCTCTTTGTCGTGGCTTTTAAAAAAAGGGGTTGTTTTTTTTCTTTTTTTTCTTTCTTTCTTTCCTCCTCCTCCTTCTTCTTCTTCTTTTTTCTTCTTCTTCTTCTTCTTCTTGTCTCTCTCTTCTCTGTCTCCCCCCCCCCCCGTCGGTGCGTCAACCTTGCCGTCTGTTTTTCGCGAACCGCGGTCCGAGAGCCCGGCGGAGAAGCGGAAACCTCGCTGTACGCCTGCGTTGGCTTGTGCGCTTAAGGTAGACCGGCCGAGATAGCGAGGGGGGGGGAAAGAAAAAGTTTCGCCACAAGAGGGATTTAAGGTGGAAGTGACATGCATCATGGCGGCGACCGGCACCAGCTTTTTGCTTCTTTTTTGGGGGCTTTTTTTTTTTTGACAGGCCGTGCGTTAACTTGTTGAAATGTCCGCAAGACGTTCATTAACACGTTTTTTTTTAATTTTTTTTAACGTTTTAATGTTGTTCATATTTTACGGTGATGAGATCATGGTCCACAGCCCCCAATTGCACGCTTTTTAAAGGAGGCGATTCATTACATCAAGTGTGAAAAAACTAAAAAGTATTTCCCATGCCCGCCTAAATGCATTTACATGCAATGCATTTACATGCGATGCATCACATGCAATGCATTTACATGCGATGCATTGCATGCAATGTAACTACATGCGATGCATTGCATGCAATGCATTTTCATGCAGGAGTCATTATCAGATGTGATATTGTCGCAGCCTACCTGGGTCTACAGTACCACACACCTGGGGGGGGGGGGGGGGGGGGGGACCGTAGGGGGTATGGGATAGTAAACATTTAATGATGACTCTTGAGATTTTAGTCTTAACAAGTAACTTTATTGGAATGATACATTTTGCAAAATATTACTTTATGTATTTTTTTTTAACATACTCATTTGTCTAAGGGTGTCTGTCAAGTTCTCCAGAGGGTAATATAGTTAAGACTGTCAAAGGCAGAAATATAGTATTGTTTCCCAAAAAAGGTACAATAAACTACACAATCACTGTACCCAGGTTAGAAGGAAGAGAGATTCACGGTTTTTTTTTGAAAATACAATTAGAAAACATGAACGCAAAATAACGTTCCGAATGTAAAAAGATTAATGTCTGAAAGATGAGCATGTGGAAACTTAACGCGATCAGAAGGCCAACATAACTGTGTGTAGTGTGTGTGTAGTGTATGTATGTGTTGTGTATGTAGTATGTGTGTAGTGGGGCTAAGGTCAAGCCTGAAGCTGTTAGGACATGTAATGTTGATTAAATAAGGGGTGGGATATTAGGGATGGATGGAGGTGGTGTGGGGGGGGGGGAAGAGAAATACTATGGCCTTACTGTGTTTTTAAGTAGAGCACGGTGCTGTGCCGCTGACCCAACACTCATCACCGTTTCGTCTGCACACGGTCACTGCAGACCCAGAAGTGTATATTACATGTGCCATCTTCACAAGCGTTATGTCATGAATTAAGACCAAAACAACAGACACGCCAGCATCCCATCATACTGAGATGTGACATGGGTGGTGGTAGTAGCCTAGTAGTAGTAGTGTGTTGTGTCGCCGTCGGTAGTCTTGCTTGGACTTGTCCATTGCATGTGTGTTCAGACAAACAAAAAAATAAAAAGTTAGCAATAGCAATGAGAATAGCAAAATGTTGTGTGTGTGTGTGTGTGTGTGTTTGGGGTGGGGTGGGGGGGGGGGGGGGGGGTTGGGGGGAGGGGGGTCTGGGAGCCGCTTGGCTCCTGAATCATATCACGGGTCTAGGGCAAATTCTGCTGTCTCATTTTGTCACACATGCAAGGAAAAGAGAGAAACATCAATACTTAAAAAGGAAACACATCTTTTGAGTTCAAAACAGTGTGGAAACTTTCTCCTGAACTCCATCACACGACTCGAGACATTCAAAAAGGCATTCTGCATTTTTTTTTTCTTCTTAACATTGAGCATGACAGATAGTGATGGCCGAAACGAAATCATCTTTGACTGAAATACACTCTCAGAAATGGGGATGCATTACAAGACCGTATGAGAGACCGATGCACAGCAAACAACTCACAGAAATAAGTATTATTTTCTTAGTGGATGGACAACCTCTAGCACCTAGGGCTTATCGGAAAAGAAAATGGAGGCAAAAAGCATACATACTTCATTAAAACCAAGACAATATAATCAGTCAACAAACCAGCATTTGGATTTGGTCTGCGATTGTCTTGCATTAATATAAATTAATGTGGCAAAAATAAAAAGAGAAAAGAAAAGAAAAAAAATCATAATCCAGGGGACTAGTTTAGCATTTAACACCTCCTCGGTTTCAAATTGTGTTCAGGGGTATTTACAAAAAACAAAACCTATGAAGAACTAGTGGATGGACCATCATCAGTGAGCCTACTACCAACGAGTGAAGAAGCGAGCCGAGGGTTTCGAGGAGCCGGGACGGCCGCCAGGTCACACCGCCCCCCATGTACCTCCACACACAGACAGCTCGATGCTCCTCACCTCTTGAAAAGTGATATTGTACAAAAATAACATGCACTTTTGAAACATTTTTGCTACTTTTTTTTGCGTATTCAAATCCACCACCCATCACTATCATCGTCGTCATCATCATCATCATCATCGATACGTACAGAAAACTTTGCAACGTCCTTAACTTTGCAAATTTGGCAGAATTCAAACCTGTTGATTTATGAAATCCTAAATTTCGGGTTTACAGCCATGATACTATATGAGTATGAATGTTTTATTTTCTCTGATATATACACGCATATATATATATATCTCAATATACATGTATAAGTGTACTATGATTAAATAAACAAAGTCAGGAGTGTGTGAATACAATGTTAGTTGCTGCCAAATCGTGACTTTTTCAAATCCACCCCGGAAAACTAAAAAACACACAAGCACAAAGACAAACATACAAATGACAAACTGATCACCAAAGAGGACTTTAAAAATCTCTAGTAAATTCAGCTAAGAGAAAAGACAAACTTGAATGCAGAGCTCATATACATTTTTTTTCTCTTCACAAGTGCGGAGAATAAGCAAGATCTAGATGAAGAAAACTGATAAAATCATTTGTTTTACTCTTGATAAAAGGTGACCACTGCCCCAGCCGCAAGCAGGAATCGACCCAACAACCGTGCCACATTAACCAGACAAAGGCAGGTGCACTGTCAAGCTTTTTTTTTTTTTTTTTTTAATAATTTCTAAAGCCAAAATGGGCACACGGGCTAACTCCACCATAGCCAAAGCTCTGTGTCAACGGTCTGACGCAGGATTCTCCACCCGTGGGTGCTATGATAGGCACGTCTGTTGGACTTAGTATTGCTTGGACATAATTTTGGAGAGGGAAAAAAAAAAAAAAAAAAAAAAAAAAGGAAGGAGGATGGTGGAAGTGAGATACGGGTGACAAAAGATTTTGACAATCCCTCTTCCCAGGGAACATGTAGAAGGGGTTTGGGGGGGGGGGGGGGGGGGGGGGGCACCCAGGTGGAGGGGAGGGGGGGGGGGGGGACCAGCAGATTCAGCACACTGACACTCAACGCTGCCGAGGCGGAGAATGCGTCACTACACCTTCAGAAAGATACCAAGTCAAGAGTGAGGATGTCTGCCCCTTCTTTCTTTCTTCTTCTACCCCATGACACATAACACAGGCGGGATAAAGTAAAAACAAATAAGGTAACAGTAGAGGAGAACAATCAGAAAAGGCAACACTGCTGGTTCTGCTGGATCCATCTTTGCTCTGCCCATCTCTCAAATAGGGGTGGGGTGGGGGGGTGGGTAGTGGGGGGGGGGGGGGGGAGGGGCTGAAGGAGATTTTTGTTTTACATGATCATTACAAAGAAGCAAAATTAGCAGTCCCAACCTGGATTCTGCCATTTCCTTTCCTCAACCCCTCTTCCCCCCCCCCTGCCCCCCCCCTCCAACTCCCTCCCCCTTTATTTTATTTTCTAAATCCCCATCTCTTCATCCACAGCTTCAGCGCAGACCTAGAACTCGGCAAACTCCTTTCCGCACTTCTCTGTGAAGGACACTCGGATCTCCTCCTCCTCGTAGTCGTCGAAGTTGCTCGTGTCGCCGGGGCCTTTGCACTTAGGAATAAAGGGAGCCTCAACCTGGAAGACGAGAAGAAGCAGCCTTTAAAACACGGCGGTCCTGCTGTGATGTGTCAATCACATGGCCGGCAGCTCTCGCACAAACACACGCAAGCAACGGGGGATTGCTCTAGTCACGATATTTTGTGCAAAAATGTCTAAACACATACAAAATACAGCTAGGAATAAAAACAACTAAATCCATGTTAGTGTTTGGGGGTGGGGGGGGGGCGGGGTTTGTCTATTTTTAAACAGCCACGTCCTGAACAAAGACCGCCGTGTTTACCTTTCTCTGATAGATGGCAATCCAATCAGTGGTTGCGAACCATTTGTGGCCCTTGATATCGTTGACTCCGTTCCTGAGGTTGCCGAAGCGCTTGGTCAGGTCTACCTGCAGCAGATTTCTCAGCAGGTCTTTCAGGTCCGAACTGAAGTGAGAGGGGAAGCGAACCTACGGAGCCGAGTTACATGAGAGGCAAATGGTCAAATATTCTGCGTGACCCGGTAGGTTGAGTACCAGCAGGCTGTACCCAACATCCACTCAAAGAGACATTGTACATTATGTAATTGCCATTTTAAGTCCAACTGTGTCACATTATGTTGTGCAAAAGAGTGCTGGCATCCCACCCACATCTGCCACATACAAAATGGCCCAATGACTAAATGATACACAGTGGTCGAGTGTTAATGTAGGTGTAAAATGATTGAAGTCATTATCCATTGTGTTTTCGCCTTGCTGCCTGGCAAATAATTCACGGTGATGCTGTCCCAGTTTAGAGTAGACACTATTTTGGTTTTCGGTTCTCCATAATAGAACAGAGATCCTTGGCTTCATTATAGTGGGCAGATATTATTGTTATTGTGACCAATATTTCGCTGGGGGGGGGAATAAATCCTGCCTTGAATGATTTGTGGTGTGTGTGTGGCTGATGGCTGGTTTACAGCCTCACCTGGCCTGGGTCAGACTGATTAGACTCTGGGGCTGGGTGGGGCTGCACACCTGTGGTGCATGAGCAATCATGGCACCCAGGATAAACCAGCTATCACCACACATGCTCAGGGAGAGAGTTCTGTCATGACAGCATTTACCACCTGCTCTGGCTGTACCATCTTGCCATCTCCAATCAACTGGCTTTGTATCCAACATCTACCTGTGTCGGAGGAGCCCAACAAAGGTCTCTTGGTGGCGTGTGGCAGGGGTCTACTGCCACACTGGTCCAACCGGGAAGGGACACACTAGGGCTGCCCGAAGACGCCCTGGAGACACCAGCCACCTCCTAGCACCAGCCCTTTCCCGACAGCAGCGACGGTCACTGGTGGTGCCCAGTGGAGGCAGCGCAGCAACTGCCATAAGCAGCGGACTGCTGCTAGCAGCCCCTGGAACCAGCCCAGACTAGCCCAGGTCCAGCTGCACCTCTGCCAGCCAGCACAGCAGCCCAAGGCCCCATGCTCCCGGAGGGAGATGGGGATAGTGCCTCCCTAGTGGACGGTGGCTCCACCGAAGGCTGGTCTTGGCCCTCCATGGAGCTACCACCACGGCCCAGCTGTCGAGCCTCCTCCCGGCCAGACAGCCCCTGCAACGGCCAAGCCCAGAGACGGGGAGGGTTGGCTGGTCACACTGGGGAGGTGTGGGGGCAATGGGGTTTGGCGGTTGTTTTTTTTTTAAATTGTAGGTATCACAAGTCTTTTTTTTTGTTAGGTATGGAAACCTTGTCCAGTTTGAGTTTTTTTCTCTTTTGCTTGGAGGGGGGCGAGTGGGCTTCAGCTGGGGATTCTCCTCAGCCTCAATTTGGTGTGGTTGATGAGTGGTTTACACAGCCTGACCTGGCCCGAGTCAGGCTGATTAGACTCTGGGGTTGGGTGAGGCTGCACTTCTGTGGTGCATTAGCAATCACTGCACCCAGGATAAACCAGCCATCACCACACACACTTGGTGAGAGAGCCACTGTCAATGACAACATTTACCATCTGCTCTGGCTGTACCATCTGAAATAAACTGGCTTTATAGCCAACATCTACCTGTGTCTAGTGTTGGAGGAGCCCAACAAAGCCACTTAGGTGGTGTATGGTAGGGGTCTACTGCCACACCATTGAATGTAAATTGTATTTCCGTTCAGTGTACAGAAGAGGAAAAGGAAATGACTTTTTGGTGCGACTTCACTTGACAGAATCAAACATGTTGCCTCTAAACTGTGAATCCAAACATCTCGTGGTTCTCTTCTGTTGTGACGCACCATGTTCCTTTCGTATTAAAATGCTTTGACTTTACCTGGCAACGCCCTAAAGAAAAGCCTGGCTGATAACGAGCACTAAACATAAACACAATATCTGCAATCAACATTCCTTTCTGAGTACGGCCAGATATAGAATAATCAACCGCATAATGTGCAGTTGGGGTACTGTACTAAATCTATACGTATTGCCACGCCAGTCTGCAGTTACCATGTGTGCACTGGTGACCATGCAGATACCAGACGCTCACCTTCCCCGATACAATCTTCTCGTAGATCTGAATGGGCTGGTCTGCGAAGAAGGGGGGGTACCCAGCAGCCATCTCATAGATCAACACCCCTAGGGCCCACCAGTCCACAGCCTTATTA
The DNA here is from genome assembly GCA_030340625.1 of Merluccius polli. Taxonomy (NCBI): domain Eukaryota; kingdom Metazoa; phylum Chordata; class Actinopteri; order Gadiformes; family Merlucciidae; genus Merluccius; species Merluccius polli. The sequence continues at coordinate 59,221 of JAOPHQ010005446.1, forward strand.
TAACCCTGGGAAAAGAGGACAGACAGGATAGCACAGCGGTGAGGGACACTTTCCGAAAACAACCCCCCACCTCATAACCAAGATGATGCAGAGAAAATGCTTCCATTTTTGACCAAAGCTTACAAGAGTTCAGAAACTCCTCAAACAGTTTCCTCCCTAGCCCAAGTAGTGAGTTCAACCCTGGGAGGACTCACCTTACTGAGGATGATCTCTGGAGCCAGGTACTCTGGGGTCCCGCACAGCGTCCAGGTTCGGCCCTTCACTCTTTTGGCAAATCCAAAATCTGTTACCTGGAGCACAAGCAGAACAAGCTTCCATCACAAATGTACGTGGACACACAACATTTAGGGACAGGTAATGATTTTCAAATGTTCAAATAGTTATATTATAAAAAAATTCGAACAGTTTATGTGACGATCGTCTTGTCTTAAAAAATACAAATGTTTCAACATCGCTGTTTATAAGTGTATCCCGCTAGCTCTACAACAGTAAAAAGCAGGTAAAAACTGGGTGGCCAGTGGAGCTCCGGTGTGACTGTAAAGCACACAGACTGTATAAAATACAGGTTAAACTGACTTTTGATATGTTTACACTGGTGAAAACTACCGCGGACCAAAAAAAAAAAAAGCGCCTACAAAATGAGTACCAGAGTACTCATTGAGATTCGGACCGTGCATTCGATTACAGTTTTTGGGTATTTCTTGCATCCCTATTACATAGATTCTGTTATGGATTGTAGCTCATTCAGATTCAGATAAGCATCACATAAAAAAAAAACAAATGGGTCTCGCTCTCTTGCGTGCAGCAAGTGTGCGGCGGCGGGGGGGGGGGGGGGGGGGGGGGATTTGCTTTGCTTGAAATGCCCATCCCTAATAACACTGCTACTTCTACACTAACAATTCTACACTGCAAAAAATCCCACAACAGCAGATTTCCATCTGCACCAACCAAATATTGCCACCAACCCCGCACCTGTATGTAGCCTTGCTGGTCAATGAGCAAATTCTCTGGCTTCAGGTCTCGGTAGATGAGGTCCAGTGAGTGAAGGTATTCGAAGGTCAGCACGATCTGGGCGGCGTAGAAGCGAGCGTGGGGCTCACTACAAGCAAAAAGAAGAGGTTTGAGATGTTGAGGTCAGGTGGCGCCCTGGTGTGTGTGTGTGTGTGTGTGTGTGTGTGTGTGTGTGTGTGTGTGTGTGTGTGTGTGTGTGTGTGTGTGTGTGTGTGTGGTCAGACACTCACCTGAATCTGCCGATTCTCCTCAAGTGTGAGAACATCTCTCCCCCGGGAACATACTCCATTACCATGTAGAGATTAGTGTTGTCCTGCAGGGAGAGAGGGACATGCGTTTTACTGCAGCAAACTTTCTTTATGGCCACTACCATTGTATGTAGCAAACGTTAAATTTCATTGTTGAAGACTGATGATTTCTCTGCCATATAATGGTTTCTATAAGGATTGACAAATATAAATACATAAATATATATAAATAAATAAACAGAATATTTTAATGTAAATAAGATGATTAAATAAATTATAGGATGGCAAATGTGTGGTAACGTGTTCCCTCTTGTGGCCTATTCCCTGGTCCAGTGACTTTTGTCATTGCTAATCCTGTCCTTTCCCCTTCATTTAGTTTTAGATCCTAGGTAGCCTAATTACTTCCCATGTTTTCTAATAATTATTAATCACCCATTTCCCTACAATTCATCCAAGCAACACATCGTGCTAGCACAGCAACCCCTTCTCACTTTTGGAGCCACTAGCGTGTTGGATCATGTTCTAAAACACCTGTCAACACGTTTATGAATATCAAACTCATACACTAGCTGATGTAGATCATCATCCCACCACATAGCAAAAATCCTATTGCCTCCAAGACACAAGGGAGATGTCAAACAACAAAAGTGTGCCCAACATGTCGGGTGATTATCTAGACATAAAGATAACCTTCATCTTTGGGTTTCCGTTAACGCAAAGAAACAAACTCTTCGGCCCCCCCCATCCTCCAATTCAAATCGCCAAGCTCTGGTTGAAAACCAGAGCAGCGCATGATCGATATCAAACTGTCGGCTGATCGACCCAGAGATTAAACCATTTCTTTGTACTCCTTGTTTACCGTCCCCAAGTGCAAAGTAGCACATCAACTTTGCGTAGGTATATTGGTATACTGAACAATTCAAAACAGATGAACAGCATGTAGACTGTCCAGTGTGCTTGACTGCAACCTGTGGCTTCTGTTTTGTCTTGGTGTCATATGATGTGCCAATATATAAAATGATCATTTGTGTTTGGAAGTAAACTTGGCTTGAGGGGTGCCTTGTGAATTTTTTTTCTGGATCTCCTCATCTTGGCTGTGGCTACATGCTCCTGATCCGTTTGTGACGTTGTGACTGGATGCCCTGATCATGTGACGGCTATCGGCTTTCTAGCTAGCCACCACTTCTACACCACATGGACTAAACTAGGCGAATTTAAGACTTTGATTTGATTACTTTTTTAACGTGTCAGGGCAACATACTTGTCCATGCGATTGATTTTATTTCTACCAAAACCTAATTTGAAAATTGCAGATGTTTCATTTAATTTTAGAGGGTCCAGCATACATATAAGAATTACAAAAAGAAATAGCAATTATTTTTATTCAGAATAAAAACTCATTTTTTTGTGTTTTCCAATACCAGGTTCAAGTTGGGGCTGGATTAACCTCTTCCTCTTTCCAGCCTCCTTCTCAGGTTTTTCCCGAAAATAACATACCCAAAGTAAATAGACTACATGTCCACAACTACAAGGGTTATACATGTAATCTTGCTACCAAAAGAAAGAACACCTGAGATCGGTATGCAAGTGAAATATCAACGTGGATGCTACTGGGTCACAGTGAATAAAGCTAGAACACAGCATAAATGGAAGATTTAATTCCACCTGAAATGTATTTTTAGAGTGAATACCACCTAGTGCATTATCAGCTGGTAGCTCTATAGCACTATAGGGCCATAGCACAACATCTGATGAGTACCAGGGTCAGGATTTGAAGACAATAAAGTGAAGTAGAGCAAAGCTAGAGAGGTTTTAGTAGAGATGTGGGTGTAGGCAGGGTCTCCAAAATAAAAACACGAAATCCAATGCGTGATGAGACACAAACAGGTGAATATCTCAATAACCAATTGTTCAATTTCAACATTTGACTCGTCTATTGAAAGTTCAGGGACAATAGAATTGAATTACTAAAGAAGCCAAACCATCACAACTGCACCATACGGCCACCAGATGGCAATAAAGACGATGTGTTCTGATGTTCTGGCAATGGACTTATTTCCTGTGAAACCCTCTCTTATCTACTATACATGATTGTAAACATGATTGTTAGGTTTCAAATTGGTGTCCAGACACTGGATTATCTGTTTATGGTGGTTTTATGTGATCAAACACAACTTTGATGACAAAAACAACAAAGGTAAGACATAATTTGTGGTTGTAACTAGAAAAAGTTAAGTTTGTTCTTTTTTGGCCTCTAGTTCGGCGACTTTTGGTCACAGAGTGATATGGTTTGGACTGGTGGATTAAGCTCAGCTTTCATATGATGTATAGTTTATGTAAATAACATGACGGGGAAAAGATCGCTATTGCTATGAAAAATATAACTCTTGTTGTTAGAAGTTTATAAATTGTGTTTGGGGTTGGAATTGTGTTTCATTTAGTTAACAATGGTTATGATAAGACCAACAGTTGAGAATGTAATCGATCTAGTGATGTCACATGACTGCTTTCTCAAAAAATTGTTAAAATGCCTTATAATGTCTTTGTTTTGGGAGGGGTTGCCCAGATACGGGTCTTCTCGGGATGAAGTTAGAAAGATATTAGATAATCATGAACTACCCAATCAGGGTAGTTGTCCCATCCAACAGATGCAACAAAACCTTTTTGAACTAAAAATAAGGTGACATTTTTTAATTTTCCCGCTGAAATGTCTGAGCAGTGGACTGCCTTTTTATTGGCTAGGTAGATGTCACTTAAGCTGGCCACTGACACTCCCACACAGTCCTGATTTATAAACGTTTATTTGTACATGTTCAATAAGACAATTGACTTTGATATTTATTTTGCGCTTTAAGTTTAGGGGGTGTCATATAATGTGGGTTGTGAAGCCCTTTCAGATTGAAATGTGATTCAGGGCTTTACAAAACAAATTGACCAGAACAATGGAGATCAATGGAGTCCTGCTTTCATATATGATTAAACCACTCCTAGAGCGCTCCACTATGACTAGTAAAAACTATTAAAAACACCATGTGCGCCGCTTACCTTGAACGAGTGCTCCAGTCGCACCAGGAAGGGGAAGCTGACTGCTTGCAGGATGCGTTTCTCATTGAGAGTGTGCTCTATCTGCTTCAGCTTCACCACCTGGAGGGGAGGAGGAAAAGTCAGCCTATCAGACCTGAGTATTGCCATCACACTGAACCAATCAGCACGTTTGTGTTGATGCCTCATTCATGTCTTCTGATTCCTGTAATGCCTCAAAGCAATATTTCCATTCACAGCAATGTCAAGCCTTTTGCCACCATGTTTACCATAATGATTTTTATTCGGCATAACCTTATCCAGATATGAATAGAATATGCGTTTATGGAGGTTACTTATCCAAGCATGTTTAAATAATTTGAGAAGATTTACTATTTAATGATTTCTTTTACACTAGTTACTAGGTAGTATGTAGAGATGACGGCATGTACACACACACCAGATTGGCCTATACAAGCTTCATGTCAATGCAAAGCCATTGGGCAATACGGCCAAACTCTTCTATCCCGGTCATTTAATATCTCGATAATATGATATAACACATATAATATATAGTATAATATAATATATTATATAACATATACAAAATAATATATAACATGATATATATCATGACATAGCATGCTTTCTGGTAATTCAATAAATATATAGTCTATATAAAATAACCACATGCTAAAGTCTATTTTGTATATTCTTGTGTGAATTATATTATATAATACTTGAAAATGAGGTCAAATAAATACTTGAGTATTTTCTCTTTTTTTTCATTACTTTACTGTAATGCAGCCTTTAAAATCAGGAAAAGACAACACTTATGCCATATCACGATATTACGATATCCAAAATCTAAGACGATATCTAGTCTCACATCACGATAGATATATCATCGATATATTGCCCAGCCCCAAGCGGTATGCTATGGGTGTCATGACTAACTGTAGTTTTAAAATGGGGGGCATCCCTTCTATACTGGCCATATTCGACTCATTAACCCGGGGTGGTGTACCTTCTGTTTGTCAAGTATTTTCATGGCAAAATGCTGGCCCGATTCTTTGTGCTTGACTAGCATGACTCGACCAAACGAACCCGTGCCCAAGGTCTTCAGCCGCTCAAAGTGGTCCAATGCCGCAGTTTGCTAGGGGGGGGGGGGGCGTGTAAGTCAGAAGAGGAAAAAGCAGAGTCAATGATCCATCACTGCACTCCATACATGTAAGTCCAACAATGTGCCTTAGGGAATACTGACACTTCTAAAAACGTTGGTGTCCAAATAAGAAAAACGTGTACGGTGCCTGTACAGAGACGCTGGGGAAAGATCAACATAATACCTTAAAGCCTGGATATTGCTATTCAAGTATATGAAGTAGGACTGGATTAAATAATGATCCCCCCAAGTGTCCAGCAGAGGGCAGACGGCAACTGCTAAGAAAGGGCATTCTTCACTGGACTACTGCCCAATTTACTGCTCATGTTTCTACATGTGTGGGACTACTAGTGTGTGTGCCCAGTCTTACCTGTGCTGGATTTTCCCATTTCTTAAGGAAATCTTCTTTGGCTTTGGCAAGAAATTCCTTCACTGTGAACAAGACAAAAAGAAGCGATTAGAGAGCATTGATCCATGCCATGCTTCCATCTTAACCACACGTCTAGAGATAGCCGTAACAGACGGCCCATTCTACCACCATCATCATCCTGGGGACATGGGGACGCACCACAAGGCCTTATTGTATTCTATAGAGCCCATTTTAAATCCCAACAAGGGTTCTTGGGCAACTGTAGCACATCCTGTATGTAGACAGTAAGAACATGTTTTTCACTAAATGGTGAAACCCCCCATTTGAATATTCCATAATACAACAGTTCCAAGAATGGATCTAGGTCTAAATATGACTTTTCCAAGTCATATGTTCTGAATGACGATGGCCTGAATGATGATGCTTATCACAACACAATTTGGGATGAAATAAATCTACTCAAACATACAGCCCCCATAACTGGACTTACGGAGCATTACACATAATTTTGTTACTACTTCCACTTTTCTACTTGCATGCTCTAATGCCACTGCTAGGCCAAGGCTAGAAGCGCCGATTAGCATGTTGCTAACAAGGCTAAGGTCATGGTTGTATACATAAACAGAACTATGGACCGACCACACACACACACACACACACACCCAGTATGTACCCATGCCAATGGAGATAGATCAACATACATATGTGCACTTCTGGAGGTAGGGGTGGGGGTGTGCATCACCAGTAACACGGCATAAAACGCTGTCATAAGCAGAAGTTCACATTTTTCGCCCCTTATCTTTATGGGGCTAATCAAACTGCTGTGTGGGAATATGTAGATAATCAGGCCTGCCTCATCTCACTCTGTGTGTGTGTGTGTGTGTGTGTGTGTGTGTGTGTGTGTGTGTGTGTGTGTGTGTGTGTGTGTGTGTGTGTGTGTGTGTGTGTGTGTGTGTGTGTGTGTGTGTGTGTGTGTACTACCTTGCAAAGCAGCGGAGGAGACACTGCTAGACTAGAACACAAGATGGTGGAGGAGGATGAGAATGGTATAAAAAAAAAACACTGGATAGGCCAGTGAGTCAAACACAGTGTCAACCACTGACCTACTGATAGTGTATTGTGCTAAAAATAGTCCTACAATAAACATAAATCGAGGTGATTGTAAACCTCAAGGCTTTCTGTTGGGAGATAAAGGCTTCATGTTAAAGTCAAATCAATCACAATCAAAATACATCCAGGAACCTCCAACAAAAATGTTGATAAAATTAAATTGCAACAGTCATAGGCAATTGATTAAGTCAAAACTGAGGACATATTCAATACAGTCCTAGAGACCCATAACTAATAGCATTTACAAAAATAAAATCATGTTTAGTGAAATAACTTAATTTGTTATTCCCTGACCTGGTATTGAGTTGTAAAGGGAATGCACACAATGTCAGATCCACATTCAACGCAGGGCTGGGCGATATGGGAAAATATATTATCACGATAATTATCGGTAATTTTATACAATGTCGATAAATATCACGCTTATGAATTCAAAATACCATTCTGAACAGTAACTGAGGGTCATGTCAAGTATGATATCAAACTTTCCTTTCCTTTCTCACTGACGTTTCAAACCTCATATTTGATCATTTTAAGGGCATATCATCTCATCGTAATTTATTAATACTATAACACTGGGCATCACGATAAGTCAATCTCTTTTGTTTCATTTCATGACGACAAATACCATTCAAAGACGATAAATGATATTTAATTATTGCCCAGCCCTAATACAACGGTACAAATAAAAATGGGAATATTGGCAAATAACATAATTTCAGTGTGTCGTTCTCACACAGGGCCACACAAACAAACCAAATACTAAACAAAAGGCTAATACAGAATCAGCTATGTGGTTTCCTGCCAATACTCCAGGGACCGAGAGCTCCAACAATAGGACTGGAGAAAGCCAGCAAAAATGCCAAAGAGCAAAGTTCACATAAACATGTTTAAACCATGTCCTCGTTGAGAGCATGCTGGTCACCACTGAGAAACATTTGTTTTCTGTAAAAGTTGCTCAATTCCCAATTCCAATGAGACGTAACCCTGGCACATGCTCCACATGCAATATCTCCCGCCATAACAACAGCAGCTTGCCAAAAAGAAGAAGACAGAAAAGACGCACGAGTGATTCTGCTCAAACATCACAACGGCTTCAAAAATGCTAAATCAACAGCCGTCACAGAGGGTCTTTGTTAAGCCAGAACTTTTAGTCCTAGTTGCTACTTTCAAGGAACAAAACCTTTCCTTCAGCCCGTTGTTGTCAGTGTTTCCCCTGCGAAGATTAGGCTGTATTGTAGTGCACAACACGCTCCACCAGAGGTCAGTCTACTTGTGGAACGGGCAGCCGAGCTGAGAAAGACGGCGACTGCGAGTTGTGGGGGTAGCGTATTGGTACTACTTTGTGATAATTTGAAGTAGGCCTACTGTCATACTATGGAAGCCGTGTGTCTTTGGAAAATTTCAGGCTACATTGCAGCTCTGCCGTAACTGAGGCGGACTTGGACCGATGAGTGGATCTGAAAGCCACCGATGTCCACGCAGCAATCCTATGTGATTTTGTAGTTTTGCATTTTACATTATTAAAATAACACTGTAGACATGAAAAGGAAAAAACGATCAGTTGATAAAAATGCGATTCTGCAATAGTGGTCTCGGCCAGCTCCGATTCAGGCAGGGAAAGATTTTTTTCTTTTCTCTGAATATTCGTTCGGAAAACCTAACAATTATCCGAAGCTTGGGCCAGCCCTTCAGCCAACCAGCACTGCAAGCCCCACCCCCAATGCTCCTGTACTTTTGGAAAGTACTACCCCCTGAGCAGGGACTTTTTTGGGGGTAAAATAATGTCCCCGGAAATTAATTTAGACCCTGGTCCCTGCGGTGGAAACGCACCGAGTTCCTCCTAGTTCCTGGGGAAAGTTCCTGCGGTGGCTGCCATGGCTATTGTGGAGGGTGGGGGGGGGGGGGGGGGGGGGGCTGTGACTCAAACCAGCCTGATGGTACAGTCTCTCAACACCACCCACCCCAATACCTCGCCCCTTACCATCTAGGACAGCTACAGGCCCCTCTGGTGGTGGTGGTGCCGCTGCTGGGGCGGCAGAGGCCTCGACCGAGCGTGACCCCGGCTCAATGGACCGCGAGGAGGAATCCCTCTTCCCAGCGTGCCTCCTGGAGCTTTTCCGATCACACATCGGCCCTCCAGCGTCTTCCCGTTTGCTCTTCTTCGTATTCTCCTCCTGCTCCTCCTCTTCGTCGTCGTCGTCGTCCTCCTCCTCCTCCTCTTCTTCAAAGCTGCAAAGTCATGACCTTTCCCCCCACACTCTCCCTCTCTCTAAAAAGTCCCACTTCAAGGCCAAGTCTGTCACTGTTTTAAATAGAAAAACCGTCTCCTGGCTGAAGGTGCACTTGTATGGTCCAGCATAAAGTATGATGATGACGATGGTATGGTTGTCCACAGAGCTCAACGAGGGGCACTCAAAGCCACGGCGCTGTCCAGCACAATACCCACAGCGCCACTGCTCCTGTTACACTCACAGATCAATTGGCTGCTCGCTCGCTTTGTATCAATATTTATTCTGCACACAGAGTACTGAGGCTCTTCCCTCTCCTGTCAAAATAAAATACACATGGAAAAAAAAAAAGAGGAGGGGACGGCTATACATTGATCCAACCATGGTCACAAAGGGGAGGGGCCATGCCACCATAACACTAGATGGACGCATTTCTATGCATATGTCTGACCCAGAGAATGATCTGTAGGAAACTTGGCCTAATTATAAAACAGCGTTCCGATCCTTGATTCTGATTGGCTCGAAGCCAATGTAAAAATACTAAACACACAACTGTGACAACAATTCGCATAACAATTCCTTTTGTAATATTAATGCGCCTGTATGCTAAAGCCTGTACACTAGCCTGTGTTGCTTGGCAACCATTTTGCTGTCTTGAGGAACTATATTGCTCGGCGGAAGAATGATGATTTGTTGTCAATAAATGATCGCATTTTATATTGCTGTGTGGTTATTTTGTGAAATCTTACTAGGTAGTCTAAAGTAACTGTTTTAGTAAGCATTTCATAAGAGCAAAAAGCCACTTGAGGCCGTGATTTGCAGTGATTTTAGAACAGCTAGGGGGCGTTGTCTCGTGGCTTATTGCTTAAGTAGACACTCCGGAGATCAAGCCAGAAGCGATTGGACGTGACTAAAACTCACTCTTATTAATAGAATCCGTAGTCAGATGCCATCGCTGTGATGAAATACTTCCAAGTTAAACTGGGCAGTTGTTTCTTCATTTTTCTTTTTTTTTAGGACAGAAGTGAGCTGCTGTCGAGGGATGCCAGCAGAACAGGGACACACGGGGGAAAGAGAAACCTCTCTGCTCAGATGCATTCCCACCACCCGATTCTGCTGTGCCAGCGTAGAATCGATCTTCCAAATCAATCGCACAGTACATCTCTCCCCAATGGCCCACTCTCATGGGCCATTGGGGGGGGGGGGGGGGGGGGGGGGGGGGGGGGTTGAGGCTTGTTGGAGGACGTTGAGCCAACATTCATTTTTGGATCCCGCCAAAAAATGAATAATGTCCAGTGTATACACTTTTTTTTCTTTTTTCCCCCTTCAGCCGATCACAGCTGTTAAATCACAGCTGTCTTCTTAAACGCCACCAATATTGGCGGAGGTATTTTACATAGATGTAAGAAGTGACCCAATGTCAAGATACAAACTGGCCAGTCACTCAGCATGTACAAATACCCCAATATATGATAATTGTGTAGGAGTGCCCAAGCATTAAAAGGTTGACTACTGCCATTTTGGAAAGCATGCTTTGTATAGCATGTTTAAAAAAAGTCCCTCTGCACTCAATTTCAATCATTGAAGCTCCAATCCAGGTCAAACACATACAATAGATGTATGATGCTAGAAATGAAGCCCGGCTTTTGGCACAGGGAGTAATGTGGAACCGGCCATAGCCCAATATACGCGTCTTAAATTTGTCTGGCCAATTCAAAATGTTATAACATGTTTTACTTGCAATCCTGAAGGAGGTTATGGGTACCATCTTAAATTACATAATATCTTCCTTTAAGATATCTGGTGTACCGGTCCTGTACATAGCTCAGTGACAGAAGGAAAACCGCTAGTCATCATAGGACATGTGATCCAGAACAGACCCGTGCTGGAACCACTAACCTATACAGTTACCGACCAAGTTGACAAATCTGTGCAGCATGGTGCCATGTACTGGGCCTGCATTGGCCCGTTCTCAACCAGAGTGCCCCCGTGTCTTGTCAGTGAAGTACTGTATTTGGTAGCTGATGGGTACTGTTGATAGCAATGTCCAATGGGGTACGTTTGCTGATAACAAAGCCCCTTTCATGTCAGAGGCAGGAAATGCTCAGTCAATACAAACACAAACCTGTCCCCCTGTTACACAAGCGGGTAGCACAGGCTAAGAGAACCATGCAGTTATTAATAGACTATGAAATTTGCACTTTGACTGCCTGCCACTTTGCTATTGAAGACTATTGTGTGGTAGTACTGAAACAATTAGCCAATTGATTGACTTTTTGATCAGATATCGTTTCATTTATCAAGTAGGCCTAAACATTTGCTGCTTATAGCGTCAGCTCCATAAATGCAAATGCTTTTGTTTCAGATTAAATACAGCATTTTCTGGCTTCTCAACAAACAAAGCAAGACAATTTAAGACTATTTTGGCCTAGTAACTTTGAATATAAATGGGCATTTAGCATTAATTAATTGAATAATTAAATCGCTAGATTAAACAATGAAAATGATCGTTAGTTGTAGCCCGAGCCTATGTGTTTATCCAGCCCTAATAATATGAGGTAGCCACTTAGCCACAAAATCAGCTCCTTAAACATGAGTCAGCTTGGGCAGTTCCTGGGCATTTCTTCAGCGATATCCAGCAAAGTCACTTTGAAATCAATAAAGTAAAAGGAATGCCAATCAAAAAGGTTTTCGGGGGAACAGATTTATCACCAAACACAAGTGACTCTAAATAATAATGGCGGCTGGAGGATGGCTCTGTGCTCTGAACTCTTTCCCAACTGAACACATTATGAAAGACAAGCATGTAAAAAAAAAAAGGCACACAAAAAGTACATTGAGCATGTTTGTGTATGTCTGTGCGAAATGTGTGTGCCCTTATCACTGTGCCGCGCTTGTTGCATCTAATAGCCAAGTCACACCCAGTACTAATAGGGCATGTACATCAGAATACATCATGGGATTTTTTTGTGGCCGATACTCATGCCATATTGGGAGGACTCAAGAGAGATTGTAGTGCTGTAAAATCCCAAATCAACGTAAATATACCTTAACCTAGGCTAATGGAAACTTTGCCACGTCTCGCATGAGAAACGCTGTGGCAGTTTCATACCCAATAACGTCTCCCCATATTGACAAATAATTTCATGATTAAGGACTAAACAATGACCAGAAAAGCATCACTACCTACATAATAACCAACGTTCCAACGCTATATGCTTCCAAAATGGCGGCGGTCATTGTGACGCAATGTACAAACCCTATAATAAAATATCTTTCCAGTAGAAATCTATTTAAAAAGGCATTGACACCTCACAGCTGTGCAGCTACGCATGCACACTTGCACATTAATTTAACAGCAGGCTCATTATTGGCATTGTCTCTTCAACCAAACCAACATACAAGACACATGCATCCGGGTTTACAATCACCATGCTGTTGATTGGCTGAGCAGATGGCTCCACCCCCTGCTCATGTAAAGCTCTGGCATCAGGCTAAAAAAAAAAAAACACTCACTCCGGCAGCAGGGCTCTAGCTCCTCCTGTGGCTGGCAGTACTGGCTGCCCTCGCCACTGCCAGCGTCCCCAAGACAGGGCCCTCCACGGTGAAACAGCCTCCCAGCTAGCCTGTGCAGGATGGACATTGTGCTGGACAGGCTTGTGTCGTCCGATTGTTGTTGTAAAATCCAGGGAAATCGCCACACACCACGTGTGTGTGTGTGTGTGGGGGGAATCCAAAATCTGGTGGTAAAAGCTATGTCCTTCGAAGGCCAAGGTGTAAAGCAGGCCTGGGCAGCCTTGCCGAGTTTAACAGTGGCGTAGTCGGGGGGAGGAGGTGGGGCGCGCATAGGTTGGGCCGGGCCTTCCCTTGCTCCTTCACTTCCTGCAGCAGCTTAAAATCGTCCGTCCGCCCAGCCTCTTCCTGTACACCAGGGCTCGGATTTTTTTCTACACTACAATAGCAAAGGCTCGCACCACTCCTCTCCTCTTGACCAGTAACCTGACCAACAGAAGTGAACACCCGATCCGGGGCTCAACCTTAATTGTGTACGTTTTTCAGAGCCGTCTCAAGTTGGGGCTGTGTCGTCCTTTCCCTCCTCTGGTTGCTGGGTGGAAAAAGCTGTAGCGCGCGGGCCGCCGGACCCTCATCTGCACCTGTCTCTGGGGATCAGGGGCGGGCCCTTGGTGATCAGGTCTGATAAGGATGTGAAGCGTGGCATGTGAACAAACCAAGCGGCCGGCCCTCCTCTGCTTACAGAACCCTCCTCCTCCCTTTCCACGAATGCCAAAAGCCAATCCAAAAGATACGGTGAACACGGAGCGAGCCTGTCCTTGTTACTGTGGGAGGCAGCCAAGGGTTAACATTACATGCAGAATAGAGGGCCACTCTTCACACCAACACTCCACCAGCAACAAGAAGCTGAGGCTCATTTCACAGATACCTGTTCAGACCGAGCACATTTGAGCGCCATGGTGTGTGTTATGGATGAGCAAGCCTCCCAACCCTGTCCTGGGACAAGTGATTCCTCACAAGTTGAGATGGAGGTTTGCCAAAACAAAATTAAGGAGATTGGAGTAAATAGAAAATCGTTCCTCATAGTTGACTACTAGGACACACCCTTGAGACTATTTGGTATATAGTAAGGCAAAGCAACAACACAAAACCAATGTGAATCCAAAATATAATACACAATAAACAAGTTTCCATTCAACGTTTTCTCTCTCAAGTGTTAATGGATAAATATGTGGGGTTTAGACATCGTCACAGTATTTTCCAGCGCTCATCAAAGTTAGGGAAAGCAAGGAACAGATATAGTCTAGTGACAGGTAGTTCCGACAAAAACAAAAGGCAGCACTAGTTCAGCGCAAGGTTTAGCAGGAGTGGGCAACATGGACACAAAGTGCTTTTGTTCCCGATGCTACTCATCACATGATGTTCAAGAGAATTCTTCACTTCAAGGTTCTGCCTGGAGAGGATCACACTGCAAGCATCGTATGACCCCGCCCTGGTGGCTTTGGGATAATGGACCCCCACCGGAACCTCTCCCTCCACACTTATTGTCAAGCCCGGTTGTGTGAGACTTGGCCCGTTGCTAAACGACATGAATGTTCGTATCCCTCTCACGTCAATGAAATACCTGCAACCACAACACACACACACAAACTGTCTCACACACACAGACAAACTGTCTCACACACAAACAAACTGTCTGTCTCTCACACACACACACAAAGACAAACTGTCTGTCTGTCTGTCTGTCTCACACACACACACACACACACACACACACACACACACACACACACACACACACACACACACACACACTCTCTCTACTGGGAAAAAGAACAAAAAAAACTATGAAAAACAGCTAAATCTTCAAAGATCCTTCGACTCTGCGGGCATTTGACACACACACACACACACACACACACACACACACACACACTTGCAATATGAGACTGTGTTTGACTTGTGTACCACTGAAAATAATAACCTGGGGCACTCCATCACGAGCTCGTCCACAGCATCAGTTGAGAGCATGCGTGATATGCTCCGCTGTTATTGGTGATATTGGAAATTGTGATAACGTACATAACGTTTAACTTAACCAACGAACGGTATGCAGTTTATGGGTGGCCGTAAACGACCTTAAATACTGCTGAGCCTTTTCCTAGACACAAAGTCGAAAGTCTAAGTGGGGGAAAAAAAGAAAATACAAGATGGTTGGTGGGACATATGTATGTATGTATGTATGTATGTATGTATGTATGTATGTATGTATGTATGTGTGTGTGTGTGTGTGTGTGTGTGTGTGTGTGTGTGTGTGTGTGTGTGTGTGTATGTATGTATGCGTGTGTGCTGTCAGCCCCACTTCTTTAGTGAAACGTTAAAAGTCACAGGAGAGGACGAGAGGACATTACGTGTCGCCTTTAGGGGGCCACCATGTCCAGCAGATAGTACAGTACTCACCACTTTCCATTTCGTTGCCCTTCTTGGCGGTGGGCGTGTTGCCCATGGTTGCGGGTCTATGGTCCGAGTCGCTGGCACTGACTCTCTCTCTCCCTCTCCCTCTTCACTCAAACCCCCCCAGAAGTGTTTGCTAACTAACTGCAAACGGCGCCGACCCCCCGGGGTTTAGTCTTGCTAGCTCACTAGCTAACAGATATCATTATCGACTACAACACAAAAATATGGAAACGTTTCCCACCCACCGCCACCGCCACCACCACCGCCGCCTCTTCTTCTTCCCGTGGGCGAGTTTGAAAAACTCCAGCCAGCCACATCCAATGCTAACGCTGCTGGCTAGCTAGGATAGCGACATCAAACGAGTATGGGCTAGTCGGTGTGCAAGGTTTTGCCAAATACGCCGCGGTCCTACCGGGATGACTATTCGCCCTGAATGGTCTTAGTGTACTTGACAACCGCCCGATTGCATCCAGGTCCTCTGATGCGACGTCGAAAACCCAAAATATTTCCCCCCCCCAACGAACCTCGGGGCGAGCTGTTTTTTTTGTGTAGCTAGCTAGCTAGCTAAGCTAGCGTTAACTACCTGTCAAATCCGTCGCCGTTGTCCGCTGGCCTGCGCCTAGCAGCTAGCCAGGTGCTACCGCTGTGCCGTCGGGCCTGTGCAAATTAATACGAGCGCGGTGCCGAAACGACTCCGCCGACGCTTCGGGTTGGACGGTTTGGGTCGAGGTCGCTTCGTGGTGTCGTTTGAAAACGGGCGTCGGATGCGACGGTTTTCCGGGAGCGACCATCTATTAGGCTATCCCTAAAGTCAACAGCCCCGCTCCATTAATCTCGAGACCACAGCGAGTAACTCCAGCCATCCATCCGCTTGGTCCCGCCCCCTCGCCCGCCTCTGATTGGACGCCGCCGCGCCGACGGCCGTCGTAAGACAACTGTTGATTGGCCGCGCGTCGATATATCGAATGATTTTGGCAATGGGATTTGCCTGTCAAACAGTTAGAGCCCGCCTCCAGGGCTAGACAGCGCCGTCTGGAAATGTCTATTAAACGTTGTTTATTTATTTTTTTAAATCGTTTATAACGATAAAAAAAAGCCGAGTTGTGAGTTTCGTCTCGGATATAATATAATAGGGAAAACCCGCATGGCTTCAGCGCAATGTTGTATTTGATACGTGATACATTCTGAGTAGTTACGCCTACAACTCGACGAATTGGATGTGACGTAAACACAGTCTATTTTTAGTATAAATGCAAGCTCAAATCCGAAGAAAAAAAAACAAAACCCGTTTTTCTATTTTAACTCTGGCCAAGAGTACAATTTTCAATTCAGGACACGCATTTCATGATGTGCGTGTTCTTCAGTTTAGCAAATCAATACAGAAACTGCCTGAGGTTATTCACACCAGAGTCATACATACATACGAACATTTTTTTTATTTTGAAGTCAAAATGGCAGTAAAAATAAAAAAACAAATGCAGGAGACTCAACCCCTCAACTAAGATTTGCCAATACCGAACGCATGGGGGTATAGATAAGTGCAATAATAATGTGAATGGATATACAATGGACACTTCCATAACAGTAATGTTTAAAGGTTTTTGTTCTTTTCTAGTGAAAAAACGTGAAAATATTGTGTTTTGTCGGATCAACGTGAGCGTCAATAAAAACACATTCTATTGTTAACCGGCTCAGCTGCTTGTCCAACTGCCCCCTCCACGGTATTATAAGATAGTCACCATACTGCCATGTTAAGGAGCTCCCTCGTATGCTGATAATTATTACCGCCATTTATCTTCTCCATACAGAGGGAACACGCCGTCCATGGTCAGAGTTCAAGGTTAGCTAGGAGGAAAAAAACCTATCTGTACATCCAAGAAGGAGAGTCCATTCTTCAAAAATAAGCCTAGTGCTGAACGACCACAAATACTGGGACATTTGGGAGTGTTTATAAGCAGTCCATGGAGTTGTCGGGCAGTAGTCCCAGGGGAGGGGCCTTGCCAGGGAGACAGGATGGAGGGAGCATGGAGTTGGACGCAGGGTCAACGTTTTCAGAGTCCTCCATACGCTCTGCGCAGCCTTCCCAATTGATGTGAAATCTCGTGACGCGTGGGTTGGACGCGAGGATGTTTCTCTGGAGCTAACAAGGAGGGAGAAGAACAAAATAAGAACCTTACAAGACAGGACATTTGTTCTGTGACCCTAAACACACATGCATAGCAACAAAAAAAACAACTAAAACATAACTACGATGACCAGTGAAATAAAATATCACAATTTGGCCTTTACATATCCCACATCTAATTCAAAGTAGAGATATCCACCAGGCAGAAGCCAAGAAGTTGGCCTAGACAACATTCATTATTACTATGAAAATACAACTCACAATTGAGAGTTGAGCAATTTTCTGACAACGGTGGTTGTATAAAATGATGGCGTGTCCATATCAATATCTCAAAATATGTCTCATTATAAGCGCTTGTTTAATTGTTTTCACACTCAATATTTCTCTAACCGCCACTGATCAGGGCTCCAGATACTGTCGGCTGTTGTCAGTTGAGACTAGAGAATTTGATCTGATGTCTGCCAATCAGTGGGACGTGCTTGAGTACGAGGATATGATAGTGAAGGCGCTAAAATGGCAGCTAGCGCTATCTGAGCTGGTAAAAAACAAAGCGTGACGGCCCCTATCTGAACGACAGAATTAATGAATGAACTTTAGCATACATTAAATTCAATTTGTTGACTTTAAATCCTCAATTGAATGTCAGATCAAATTCCCTGTTTCTCCTTTTGTCAGAAAATTAGCCATACCTTGTCTTTATGGTCGATATGTGCGCAAAGCTTAGGTTAAACCTATATCTATCTTAGGCTAAAATCACCCTGTTTGAGGCAACCGATAGCCAGATATGATGCTGATTTAATAATTATTTTCGGCTTATAGGCCTAGCCTAGCCTACTAACACAAAGTTATGAATAGCAAGATTATGAAGGTCATAATTCATCCTTAGTCTATTACTGAGACAGGCCTTGTAGCCTTATACTGGATTTGTTAATTGGTTTAAACTTTATTATGTATGACACAAGAATGGGGAAAAAAGTGATTTGCAGACGATTGCTTCCACCCTGTGGCAGAAGACAGCGTAGCAGCTCATGTCACATTGGAAATGTTATTTGAACTGTAACAGGAATGTTTTGGGGCGAGGTTTTAACGGTTTTAAAAAATGGATATCACCCAACCCTACCACAGAACGTTAATTCTGTTGTCTACAAGGCTAAAGACTACGATCAAATTGGTTGCATTTGTGACGTTTTATTGTGGTAGTGCGACGGAAATTTTAATTAGGTCACATTTGTGCCAGTATTTTTATTTTTTTATCAATTACTATTTTGCCATCTGCATGACAGTTGATTGGACGTTATTGAGCTTGTTATCATAGCAAGGCAGTTGATTGGACAACTCAACAGATGCAAAGTCTTTATTTGATGTTGAAATTAACTACAACAACTCTCGTACCATTTTTTTCTCCCTCCCAGGGTCGATCGCCATCAGACTCTGTATTTCAATTTGACCAGACTGGCAGGAGCTTTATTTGTTGACTCTGGCTTTCTGATTTTTTTGTAGCATCAACAAGCCTATAAAATCTATTCCTATTTGTAGTTGTGTTTGTGTCTATTTTATACAATCTATATGGGTTGTGTAAGTATAACAAGTTTCTGTCCAATCGATTACAGAGGGTTCATGAGGCGACCATAAATCGACCTTGAAAGTATCATTAGGGCTTGTTGATACATGCCATTAATTTCACTACTGCTGTGAACCAACAAAGAATTTCCCAAATTTGTTTGGGTGCCTCCAAATTAAAAAGTTAGTGGCACCAGTAGAATATTAGTCTTGAGCCCTGGTCTATTGTAATGTTGGCAGTCACCTCTACAACAGGTTCAAGTTTGCAGTGCCACATTTTATCATGTCGTAAGTAGTACAAGGGTTTCATTTTATTAACTGTCCTTCGCATGAGTAGCTCCAGGCTGCCACTCAGAGCTCAATGCAATTAATGGGGGAGAACGGTACAATCCTCATTCAGCACAAAGATCAGCCAAAGCAAACAGGATGACTCAGCAATGCATCTTACTTGGCTTTTGCTGGGACTTCTACTTTAAGTACAGTAGAAAAAACATTAAGGGAATATGGCTTTAATCACTCAAGTTAGTTTTTTTTGGTTTAAAGATTGTTAGTGTCTCAAATCATTTACATTGAACTCTGGATGGCAACCTGAAGCAGTACCTAGAAAAAAGCAAGTGTCAAATAAGCAAGTGTCAAATAGGCATAGACCTCTGATACTAGTATTCCTCTGGTCATTCAAATAATAGTGACGAGAGAAGTGTTGTGTCTAACCTGTGTGTAGTCAGGTTTGATTGGTGGGTTTTCACGCAGTTCAGGGTCAGTATATTCGTTGTTTACGTAGTAGCCAATACGAATGAACTCTTGGCCACGGTACGTGCAGGTGATTAGCACCACAGTAACACCAACAGCATCACTCTCAGGGATCAGGCCTGTGTTAGGGGCATCGGCCTGTCAGGAAACAGCAACAGATACATGATCATCAACAAACTGTCATCTTATAAATAAAGTTGAATACAGTTGAACTGCTTGATTACTTAATCAAGCAGTTTTTATTGCTTAATCAAGAGGCAATGAGCTTCAAATGTTATATTGAAATTTAACAATTTATTATTTAAACTAAGCAAATCAAAGAGCCTTTCAACAACAGAAAAACATGTTAACGAAATAGAAATTTGTTTTGGTCGGGGGAAAAAAATGCACCTGAAACACAAACATGTGCCTCCCAGCTGGTACTGGTCCAACAAGGACGGAGTCAAGGGTTTGATCGTATTCTTCGCTCTCTGCTGATCCCACATAGATGATCTTCCACTCCAAGTCTAGAAAACAACAACAACATAAGGATTAGGCATGGCAGTAATCACACACTCAATTAGACAATCAGATATACACTATACCAATCAGATATGCAATTATCAGTGACGTCATTTAGACAGAACAATACACAATTCACATCAGCCAATCAATTCATAGTACTTGAAAGCTTACTAAATAATACCAAACAATGGTTCAAATCCACACAAAAAAATGTTTCCCCTCAACACCTGATTTTAACATATGGCCAGCCTCTGCTTTTCCATTGCCCATTGTATTTGACGCCACAACTATAACTAATAATGCCACAACTATAACTAATAATGCCACAAAATATCACCACTTGCTGTCATATCGTCCCTCACTCACCAGACACCAGACCCAACAACATTAGCGATGTGCACATTTATCTTGAAAACTACAAAAGAAACTAATGCGTGCATTTCGCCCCCCCCATAGTAACAGTAACAGCGCATATAACAACACAACACAATACACAACACGTTATTATAATTTATTAGGCAATGCAATGCCAAAAGAAAGTGAAACTCATTAGGATTTTGGCCCAACCTGGACGTTATCTCCCCCCCCCCCCCCCCCACCAAACACCAACTAATTCAAATCGTGTTTTGACGGGTGCTAATGTGGCTAGTTCCTGCTCCCTGTCTCCGTCGAGGAGGAGAAGGAGAAGGAGGGGAAACATCTCCACATCTCCTCCTCCTCCTCCACCACCTCCATCTGGGTCTCACAGTTTCACGCCGTACCTTCCGGGAGGTCCTCCATGCACTCGAAGGTGATCTCGAACTGGAAGGGGTTCCGGAAGGGGCTCGGATTGTCCAGAACCGACACGTTCAGCACTTGCACCTTCGCCATTGTTGCCACAGCAGGGAGCTAATAATGCCTTTCAAATAACAAAACAACAAACAAACAAAAAACGTTTTTTTTGTTTGTTTTTTTTCCCGGGGAAACACTTTTCCGCCGTCGGACGGTCCTACGCGGGTTTTTTTCCGACCAACACACAAAAAACACACACACAAAACAAACACACCCACACAAAAAAAGTGCCTAGCTGGTAGTTTACTGGGTCAAACAACGACACCCGGGGTTCTGGTGGCGGACGGGTCCAGTCTGGAGTGAAGGAAGCTTTGTGTTGTGTATCTGTGTCTATCTTTGTAACGCGTTAGCCTCGCTCTCTCGCTCTCTCTCCCGCCGCTTTGACGGAACCAGGCGCCTCGGCGCGGACTGCACGCAGCGCGCCGGTGGGGGCGGGGCCTCACGGGCCCCAAAAAGAGGTGGCGGTGCGACGGGACAGCGGCCCCTAGCGGCGCGGCGGACACACGGCCGCCGGTGGAAATACATGGAAAAAATGAGCGGGTGATGGGGGAGCGAGGAAACTGGGAGCCGCTGATCATCACCTCATCACTTCACCCCCCCCCCAAAAAAAATAAATGAAATTAAACCAAAAAGCAAGAAACTTCATCAAGTATTGTTTTTTTTTTATTGCGCTTAAGTGGGCGTTTGTGTGGGATTGTAGACTCGCTGCACACGACGACTTTTGTTGTTGTTGTTGTTGTTTTCTTTTCTTAACATCCTAGAATAGAACATTGGGGCAGTTAGATGTGGAGGGAATACAAAAATAAAAAAAACAAGAACATTCATCAAGTATTGTTTTTTTTTATTGCACTTAAGTGGGCGTTTGTGTGGGATTGTAGACTCGCTGCACACGACTACTTTTGTTGTTGTTGTTTTCTTTTCTTAGCTCCCTGAAAAAAAACAAAAAACCAAGAAAATTCATCAAGTAGGCCTATTGGGTTTTTTAATGCGCTTAAGTGGCGTTTGTGTGGGATTTAGACTCGCTGCACACGACTATTTTTGTTGTTGTTGTTTTCTTTTCTTAACTTCCTAGAATACAACATTGAGGCAGTTAGATGTGGAGGGAATGAAAAAAAACAAAAACCAAGAAAATTCATCAAGTATTGTAAGTGGGCATTTGTGTGGGATTGTAGACTCGCTGCACACGACTAGGCTACTTGTTGTTGTTGTTGTTGTGGTTGCTTTCTTAATTTCCTCGAATACAACATTGAAGCAGTTAGATAAGGAGCGAATAAAATGTGTGCATTACTGATAATATGCTGTAGTAGGACTGCCTACGAAGAATAGCCTAATGACCCGGTAAAATATGTATAGGCCTAAAAGAAATAAAAAATAATAAAATAAATAAAAAGTGAAAACACTGCCATCCAACGGGCAGCGGGCCGACATCAAGTAGCCTACCGTAAATCAAAAGTTCAGAGCAGGTTTCGTGGGAATGTGTCTCCACTATATCACCTCGGCACAATGTTGTGTTGAAACATCCCATTAAAAAAAAGGCTATTATAGGCTGCTATTTAAAATGGATAAACCTATTCTGTAATTTTCGCACTTGTTCAGTTCAGTCCCCATCATACGTTTCCCAGTGAAACCAGGATTAGATGAGGATTATGGGATGCTTGAGCGGTGGGCCGCCGCGTTCACGCTTGAAGTATTTCAGGAATGTTATCTTTCCATGTTGGGGAAAATGCACTAAAACCCGACAGAGGCGATATTTTATTTCAGGTCTCTCTCTCTCTCTCTCTCTCTCTCTCTCTCTCTCTCTCTCTCTCTCTCTCTCTATATATATATATATATATATATATATATATATATATATATATATATATATATATATATATATATATATATATATATATATGCCAGGTTAGACCCGACTACAAACCGCCCAGGAGTAGTTGTAAAGTAAACGACGGTCATTTGCCGCGAGGCTTTTAAAACTAAAACTAAACTGTGACCTACAGGCAAAACCAATCATGAGGGTGAATTAGCGCACGTGACTCCCGCTACTCCCTTTTTAAAAAAAGTGTGATGTCGCTTATTACACTCATTGATGTGTTTATTCCCAGAAGCGGATGACGGGGGGGGGAGACCAGAAGCCAGTGTGTGTGTGTGTGTGTGTGTGTGTGTGTGTGTGTTTCCCTGCACACCTGCATTTTTTTTTGGAGTGCGCGAGGAGAGCAGCGGAAACAAAAGGCGGTCTGTCCAGCCGGCCAACAGGTTGATACCGCGCGCTCAGGTACTGTAACCTGAAACCGCACCACGTGACCTCAGGGCCGATTTGACGAAGAAGAAGAAGAAGAAGAAGAAGTAGAAAAAAAAAACCGAAACCAACAGGTAGTCCAGTCGGGAGTCTACGTCGTAACGGTCGCGTCGACGCGACAGAGGAGGATAATAATAATAATCCAACACACGGGGAGGGGGGTCCCGGACCAGGACCCGGACCGGGTTTAATCGAGGACCGAACCAACACTATACGGCGGTCGGTCCGCTGGTAACCACCGACGAAAGCGACGCGTTTGCGGGTGGACGTGATGAGTTAACGCCGCCACCACCGGTGTGCGTGTGTGTTTCCTGTCCGCACCTGGAGGCACCTGGAAGCGGCCGCAGGTGAGCTCTGCTTCGCGGGGGAAAGGCTCGCCATATGGATGTTAATGTCGCCCCTACCTGGGAGGTGGACACCTCATCCGCGAGTCTAAATGTTATTTGTTATGTATTATGTATTATTATTATTATTATTATTATTATTATTATTATTATTATTATACAAGTAAAGTAGCCAATTGTTACCATTTTTCTTTCAGGTGTATTATGTCCATGTAGGCCTATAGCATACCGAAGGACTCATTTAACACCAGGTGGATGGTGGATAATGCTGATGAATATTAATAAGTATTTAATAGCAGTTGATGAACAGGTGAACTAGACAGACACACGTTAGGCTCTCTAATGGCTCAGTATAAAGATGGATAGGTGATGAAAAGGGGGTGTCACACAGTCACAGTCACAGTCAAATGCTGGTGCTTGTTTTTGCAAATGTACGCCTAATTCAAATCTCTCTTCTGGGAAAAGGCGTTGAACGATCCCCATGTGAAGGTGGGGGCTTGGTGAAATGGGCCCCAGCTGATGTCCTGCGTCTCTCCTTGCCCAGCTACCCCTACTCGGCCCTCCTGGTCACGGGGAGGGATGGCAGAAGTCCCGGATATGCTGGCCATGCCTGGTCTCCTGGCCGGGGGTGTCTTACTGCTGGTGCTGGGCAGTAATCCTGTCTGGGGTGAGTCAGTCACCATTGCTTCTCCCACACAAAGCACCCCCTCTGTGCACACACACGCACACGCGCGCGCGCACACACACACACCCACACCCACACACACACACAAACAGATAGATAAAGGTGCTTACACTAACACACAAACCCATATACGCACACAGCCGCCGATGTTTGTTGCTGATCTGAAAACAAAGCAATAGTGATTTATAACCGCATCTCAATAGTGCAGGTGCTTGTTGAGACGTTGTGGGGACAGCTAAGCTCGTGACACATCGCATGAACAGTTGTGATCTTGCTCTGTGTGAATGAGACAGCTTAGCAGAGTTGAGGTTTCAATGTCATCGGTCTATATTTAACTCCTTTTGTTTGATGTTGAATCGTAGGACACGGCAAAGTACATAATTCATTAACGGATGAGAAGCTAGCGATATTATTTGTGTTCTGGTGCAGGATATTAGAAGACATTCCTTAAGAAAAAAACACCAAATATTCAGAATTTGGTTCTTTATCAAGACGACTTTTGCACCTGGGAATATTACTATTTGCCTAGGTAAATGATTGACATAGTCTGTAGATCCTTAGCGGGTGGGGGTTTCACACTACGCACTCTTCTAACCTAGTTACTCCACTGAGCTACAGCCATCTATAGCCACGCTGTGTGAATAAAAATCATGATTCAAGTTTTCTAAACGCGCATACACACACACACACACACACACACACACACACACACACACACACACACCGCAAGCGTTTGGTAAATGTTTGAAAATACGCCGTGTAACTGGAACACAGTCAGCATTCCAAGGCCGATACTCCCTCCTTCGCCTCCTCCAGTTTGTTAGTCAAGTGGTTACTGTGTAGTTAGGCGATGTCACTGATAATCACAAGGGCAGTCAGGGGTAAAATAGCGGAGAAATGTGGGGCTGACGGGATTTAAATGCTCACTGGTGACTTTGCTTCAAAGCAGTGGCCATTATGTGGTCAACGAGTCTTTACACTGCTATAATTATACTATAATCACAATTCTGCCTGTAATTCCACATATTAGGACGTTACGCCAGTGCTCCAGGTGTTGTTGTTGTGATTTGAGTGTTTTGGTCTACTCGTTTTGCAGGTAATGTGACAAAGGCCCCCACTACAGATGCCACCACCGCAAATATAACTAAGGTACTCTCCTATTCTGTAAAGTCAGTAAAACTCAGAGAGTATCCAGTGGTAGTGTTTACAAGGGCTTACAAGGGCAAGTGTTTACTGTTCTTTGTTTTTTTTTCTCTACCCTTAGGGACCCGACATTGTGGCTATTGTGGTCCCCATTGTTGTGCTGGGGGTCCTGGCCATAGCGCTGGTGGTTCTCGTCTGGCTCCTCTGTGTGGTCAAGAAGAAGAGACAGACAGAGGGAACCTACAGACCCAGCGCTGAGGAGCAGTCGGGTGTGCGCAGCGTGGAGATGCCAGACGCACTCAAGTTACCAAAGGAAGAAAGGCTTATTTGACCTGACTAGACACTACTACTGTGACGAGAAGGTCGTGTTTACGTGGAAGGAGAATAGACATGTTGTCAGCAGTGGTCGGTTCAGATGAATGCCAGTTCCGTTCTGGTGGTGTGGGACCAAGTCAGCACAGGTTTGCGGTATCACTTCATCTGAGGATTCCTTGAAACCAATTTATTCAAAGCGCAATAACGGCAAGCAACTGATTATACGATCAAGGCAGTGTATTTCAATGGAGGAAACTTCTGCACTGGATGAACTAGGAGCTGCAACACCCTGCAAAAACCTTTGATCAAATTTAAAGAAATACGTTCACCAATGTTTTACCTGCCTTACAATAGATTTTCAGGTTACAGTATAATACTTGATCATTTATTCTTACAAGCTGCTATTGTTAATAGTCACAAAGGTAACACTTTATAACTTTTAGTCATTAGTCATTTATAAGCCTTTAGTTAATGATGAACTAATGTCCACCCAGATGTATGATGCATAGCTCAGCCTAATAGTTGGTACAGTCCACTGGGTAGGCTGATGCTTTGATTAGTTCATCTTTAACTAAAGGCTTATACATGACTTATGACTGAACGTTATTATAAAGTGTTGTTATAAATCTCGATCGATCTAGATCTAGTAGATCTAAAATTATATGAAAAATATGGTAGATGTTCATGCTACTGTAAGGTACAGTACATCATGTGTGAATTCAGTTTGATACAATTGTATTAATTTCCAATGGTCATGCCGTGCTTATTGTGTTCTTTAACCTCAAACGCATTTCAGAGGCTTGCTTTGGTCAATATATTCACATGCAAATGTGTTCTATTTTGCTATTTATTCACACCCTGGCTCCATCAATATGCTTTCTGACAAATCAGGTTCACACTAATAACAATTAAAGCAACTCCAATAGCTGTGGCGAAGGAGTGTATGTTTCACTAAATAGATAAACTGGAAAATTCTAAAGAAAACGGTTGCTGAAAAAGAAATATATTTATATTTTTTATCCTTGGTAATCAAACAAATATCAAGTTAATTTATGATTTCTTTTGATTTTAATTAACCACTAAATATTTTACTGTGATCATGAAATGTATCCATTGTTTTATTTTATTAATAAAATTGACTAATCATTTCAGTCGCTTCAATCATCCTGCAGAGGGCGCTACCACAAACCCTAGCCCTACATTTCCATAATCTTTCAAGAAAAATTAATGTAGTGTACATTTTTTTTAACTGCATTCTTTCTTTGAACAAATTATAATCATTGATGGAGCAATAATGAATCTTCGAATTAATACATCACATAAAAAAAATGGTAGCCCATTTTTTCAATTGGGTTATGGAACATTTTCTAGGATATTCACTGTTTAGATTCACCTCAAAGTATTCTTGACCCTTTACACAATTGTTTTGTTACCAACCTTCGTATTGTGTTGCCATCATGCGTATTGTGTAACCCTTAGGTGTGTGTCAGCACACCTAAGGGTTATATACTAGTATAGGGTTATAACTTAATAAAAGCACAGAGACAGTAAAGAGTGATCAGTTTTTATTAGTAACTTTTAATTGTTACCTAATTTCATTTTTTTTTGCATTTGACAAGGCAATGGGGGGGGGGGGGTATAAGGAGTAAGATCATTCAGTGCATTAACAACATCCAAAAAACCCCACATTTTAACCAATAACACCACAACTGTCAAGTTAACAAAAAACATATTCAAACATAATATAAGTGGCTTGGTTTTGGCAGTGAGATGAACGTGTATTGGAAGGTTTACATTTCTTCTTAGGCCACTTCTTCTTCTCCCTCCTCCTCAAACTCCCCCTCCTCGGCGGTGGCGTCCTGGTACTGCTGGTACTCGGACACCAGGTCGTTCATGTTGCTCTCCGCCTCGGTGAACTCCATCTCGTCCATGCCCTCGCCGGTGTACCAGTGGAGGAAGGCCTTGCGGCGGAACATGGCGGTGAACTGCTCGGAGATACGCTTGAACAGCTCCTGGATGGCCGTGCTGTTGCCGATGAAGGTGGCGGACATCTTGAGGCCGCGGGGCGGGATGTCGCACACGGCCGTCTTCACGTTGTTGGGGATCCACTCCACGAAGTAGCTGCTGTTCTTGTTCTGCACGTTCAGCATCTGCTCGTCCACCTCCTTCATGGACATGCGGCCGCGGAACACGGCGGCCACGGTCAGGTAGCGGCCGTGGCGTGGGTCGCACGCCGCCATCATGTTCTTGGCGTCAAACATCTGCTGCGTGAGCTCGGGCACCGACAGGGCCCGGTACTGCTGGCTCCCTCTGCTGGTGAGCGGCGCGAAGCCCGGCATGAAGAAGTGCAGGCGGGGGAAGGGCACCATGTTGACAGCCAGCTTGCGGAGGTCGGCGTTGAGCTGGCCGGGGAAGCGCAGGCAGGTGGTGACGCCGCTCATGGTGGCAGACACCAGGTGGTTCAGGTCTCCGTATGTGGGCGTGGTCAGTTTGAGCGTGCGGAAGCAGATGTCGTAGAGGGCCTCGTTGTCGATGCAGTAGGTCTCGTCGGTGTTCTCCACCAGCTGGTGGACGGAGAGGGTGGCGTTGTAGGGCTCCACCACCGTGTCGGACACCTTGGGGGAGGGCACCACGCTGAAGGTGTTCATGATGCGGTCGGGGTACTCCTCGCGGATCTTGCTGATGAGCAGGGTGCCCATGCCGGAGCCGGTGCCGCCGCCCAGAGAGTGGGTGAGCTGGAAGCCCTGCAGGCAGTCGCAGCTCTCGGCCTCCTTCCTCACCACATCCAGCACCGAGTCCACCAGCTCCGCTCCCTCTGTGTAGTGACCCTTGGCCCAGTTGTTTCCCGCTCCGCTTTGGCCTTGGATAAAAAAAAGGTCAAATTTCAGAGAGTTGGCCAAAGGGGAGAGCGATACAAAGACAGTGTACAAGAATACACTTTACAGAACATTCAATGACCTACCGAAGACAAAGTTGTCAGGCCTGAAGATCTGTCCGAAAGGGCCTGACCTGACCGAGTCCATGGTCCCGGGCTCCAGATCCACTAGGATAGCGCGGGGAACGTACTTCCCACCTGCAGGAATGAGACATCGATAGCCGATGACCTATAATACCTTCATCAACGCCTTTGTTTTGTACAACCTCTTTTGTGGGATCTGCACGTCAATAATGCGGAAGAATATTTGAGCGAGGAAGCGTGAACTGTGTGAGCGACGAGCGTATGGATACCTGAAGCCTCGTTGTAGTACACGCTGATCCTGTCCAGCTGCAGATCACTGTCTCCATGGTAGGCGCCGGTGGGGTCGATGCCATGCTCATCGCTAATCACCTCCCAGAACTGCAAGTGTGAAAGGAAGCCAAGAAAAATACAGGATGTAAAAAGGGGAAGATAGGCATAAATACAAATATTGCATTAAAACTAATGTTATGAAGATCATTGCAGAAAACAAACAGGTGTTACACTGTAATCTGTGACCCGTCAGATCCTGGGACCTGCCCTGTTATTCTTACTCTGACCTATTTCGGTGCGACGGTGTTGATGATGCACGGCTGGACATGTTCGCTCGGAAGCAGAGGCCATACGAAGCCTCCTTCCCTCCTACTTGAGCTGCTCTACTCCAGCGTGTAAAGCGTGCTGCCCACCAGGCAGGATGTATATGGGGTCAATCAATACTTGCATAAAGTCTGGGGGGATGGGGACTGGGGATGGGTCAAGAAAGGTGATCTGTGGCAGATCTTGTGGACTGAGCTCCCCCCTATTGCAGAGAGAGTTGCCAAGAACTGACCAAGTGTGGATGCAAAGTGTGAATGCCGTAGAGGTGCCAATGCTACAGCTTTGATCTTGCTTGCACAGCACTGTGGAGCTGCAGATGTGAAGATTGGGCTCCGTTTCAACCCAGAGCACAGGTTAGTTAATTATGCATGTACTCTAACAGATCTGTGGATCCTGTAATGTTCAGGTTATTCGGGTTACAGATGTCTAAGATATACATTGAACCCAGAGTGTTTAGGTTACCACATTTTACATTTTGTATGTTTTATGCTAAGCAGTACTAATGCTATCTAGACATTTTTTGTACATCATTTCAAATGAAGTTTTGCTGATATAATGTCCCGAAATAAAACATTTTTTTTTAAAGTTTCCACAGACAAAAACACAAAAACACATATACAATTAAAATAAAGAAATAAAAATCACATTCCACCAAGATACACCGGGAAACAGTACTAAAAATCATTTGCAAACTATAAAGGCTCTAGCCCCTGGATGAAAGTTTAAAAAAAACATTTAAAGAAAAAATGTCCCTTAATTTTAAGATCAACCTCCACGTCAAAAGGGGCAACACAGCTGAAGGCTTGTTGCCCCTTTGCTCTGTGCATACATAAGGACCAGATGGAGAGAGATAGGGAGTGGCCCCCTGAGTCACTCCTACAGGGATGGACAGACACAAAAGATGGCAGTAGGCCAAGTAGACCTTTATAAATGCAAATCTGCAAATGGCCAAGCCTGTGTCTGGCCACCGAGGGCCAGCCAATGTCGGCCTTCGCTGCACAGTGATGTGTCATGGTGTTTGTTTGGTCGTTTGCATAACCTCAGTGGCCCCCATGATAAACCCCATCCAGACATTATGCAGATGCACATGAGTATACAATAGCAGCCTAACAATGACTGGCATAAAAGTGTTTTTTTTTTTTTTTCTGGATGCAGAAGAAGAATCAGAAGGGAAAAAATGCATTTCTAAAAAAAGAAACCTGAGTTTCAACTTTAGTTTCTCCGTCAGCTTTTGAATGTGATTATTAAAAGACAGAGTCATCCATTAAGGAAACCAAGATATTTATAGGAGTCACCGTTTCAACCTCCTTCCCCTCCAGGGTGACAACACCTGGCACGACGACTAATGTCTTTATCCTAGCTCGGGACGAAACCACCTTTCACGTTATTAAAAAATATATATATATTCTGAGTAAAGGGCGAAGGAGATAAAAGAAAGGATTTCTGACGTATACATTAGAATGACACAGAAAACGGACTAAACGGCTGCCATCTTAAAACATGGCAGCCATTTTTAAATTGACGTCGCTAATGGCACTTTTTCTTCCTAAAGAATGACCCCAAAAAGAGCTGCACTCAGTCAAACGTTGTCACTTCTTTCCAGATGGTAACGATTTTATTTCGCTTATTCTGCAATACTATCAGCGAATTTTTACCATTCAATTATAATTCAGGGTTAGTCAAAATGACGTTTGAATTTGATTGATTATTGAAATGCTAAACAGGTTCCTCCGCGCGTGCCTATGATAACACACACCGTTAGACTAATATAATAAAAGACCATTACACACCGAAAATAATATTAATAATAATAATAATACTAAATAAAAAGTGTCCAAATGGCGTCGACACTGCAAAGACTACAAGACGACAACAACAACGTAAGCCGCCCCTCGGTGGAAGGGGGGGGGGGGGGGGGGGGGGGGGGGGGGGGGGTGGGGGGTTCCGACGGCTACCATGGCTACCGTGACGGCTACCATGGCTACCGTCGATCACTATTGTCTCCGTGCTAAAAACCTGGACCGTGCGATTACGGATTACGGGGGGCGGGGGCCGTGGTCGAGAAATTACACCTGTCGTCCATAACGGCGATAAATGGGATAAAGGGCGTATGCGACGTGGTGGTGGTGGTGAGGGGGGGGGGGGGTCGGATTGGGTTTTTCCAGAACCATCCGGACCGACGGGGAGTTAAAATCTCGCTACGCCATCCTCCTCATCCTCATCCCCATCCTCCTCCTCCTCCATCACAGCATTCACACTAGATAGTGCGCCATACTGGTACCTTGGCTCCGATCTGGTTCCCGCACTGGCCGGCCTGCAGGTGCACTATTTCGCGCATTTTGAAGTTGGAGGATTTGGGAGACTGGTCTGTTGCTGCTGGTCGGGAATGAGAGTGAGAGTGTGCGGGTCGCTCCTGTTTCTCCTCCTCCGTCGGATGGGGTAGAAGCAGACAAGAGAGAGGAGAGGACTGCCTTTGCTTTTGCACCGCCTCCTCCGGGAGGGGGGGGGGGGGGGGGGGGGCGGCTACTGGGCTGGATATTGGTGGCGCAAGATGACGTCATCGCCATGGTAACCAAAGAGCGGAGGAGAGAGGAAGTGACCGAAACTCGTGGAGATGGCGGATAGGATGCCGCTCTCACAAGGGGGCCTATGTGACACGGAGATATCTCTCTCTGTCTCTCTCTATGTCTCTCTCTCTCTCTGTCTGTCTCTTTCTCTCTCTTTCTCTCTCTCTCTCTCTCTCTCTCTCTCTCTCTCTCTCTCTCTCTCTCTCTCTCTCTCTCTCTCTCTCTTGCTCTCTCACACTCTCTCCCCCTCCCTGAAATTCCCCCCAAACAAATTCTGTACACTTCCTGGATTTTTCTGTGTGTGTCTCTCTCTGTCTCTCTCTCTCCTTTCTCCCCCCCCCCCCTCTCTCTCTCCCCCCCCCCCCTCTCTCCCTCTCTCTCTCTCTCTCTCTCTCTCTCTCTCTCTCTCTCTCTCTCTCTCTCACTGTCTCTCTCTCTGTCCCGTGTATGTGTCTGTCTGTCTGTTTTTCCTAGATGTCTGTGTGTCCTGTGTGGTCTATCGACCCAAATGTGCGCGAGAAAGAAAGAATGGGGTATTTATAAAGTGTGTGTGTGTGTGTGTGTGTGTGTGTGTGTGTGTGTGTGTGTGTGTGTGTGCGTGCGTGCGTGCGTGTGTGTGTGTGCGTGCGTGCGCGTACAAGCATGTTTTGGAGGAAAGACGGGATGAGGGGATTTGGGAAATAAATAGTACATTTAAAACTAGAATTAAATGAAAATCAGTTCAGTGTGTATCCATTTCTATCTTTATTTTATGTTAATATTATTGTTGGTATATTGTTATTACTTTATGTGTATGACATACATTGTGGAGGGAAGCTGGGATTCATAGGAGCTTTTTGTCAACAAGAGGGATCGCTTGTAACAGATTATATCCCGGTTCCTTCATGAAGCCCCGTATAATTTACGCTATTTTAGACCAAAATCTTAGTTAGTACTTTAAATAGTTTTTTGTAATGTATTTATTTATTTTAGTTTTTCAGTCGTTACAACACGACTGTAGCACTTCATACGTTTGAACAGACACAAAAGACACGGGGTGTAGTGCAGCTATACCATCAAACAACTATGAATGCCTTCCACATTCATGGCTGGGGATGATTCATACCAAACATGCAACAAGTTTTCAACCGGTTTGGCCAATCAGACTTTACTTCCTGTTTCCCAGGGCTGCTGCAGAGAGAGAGTTGCTTTTCCATTGCTCAGTAGCGTTGGAGCTTCTGCTGTAGACAAACACTGGGAAACTAGGAGGGGAGTTTTTCTTATTTAAAAAAATTAAATGGTGGCTCTGCAGGAAATGGAGCGATTCCAACTGCTTCCTCACTCAAAGATAAAGGAGAACTTCTAGTTTTGGACATGTAACCCTGTGGAGTTTGTAATTGTCTTGTCTACTCTGTTGCCCAACCAAGGAGGACCATGTCTCTGCCGGTGGATGACCTGCAGTGTCCCGTATGCTGTGACTTCTTCGTAGACCCGGTGCTGCTGTCCTGCAGCCACAGCTTCTGCAGGGAGTGTGTGAGGCGCTGCTGGGAGACGTCCGGGTCACGCGAGTGCCCCGTGTGCAGGAAGAGAGCCTCGAAGGCTGGTCCCACCACCAACCTGGCCCTGAGGAACCTCTGCGAGACCGTCCTGGAGGCCAGGAAAGGGAGCCTGAGCTCGGAGAAGGAGAAGGAGGAGCTGAACTGCGACCTCCACCAGGAGAAGCTGAAACTCTTCTGCCTGGTGGACAAACAGCCCATCTGCGTCGTGTGCCACTCGTCCAAAACGCACAAGAACCACGACTGCTCCACGATCGAGGAGGCGGTGGTCGACTGCAAGGTGAGACCGGACCGACCGACCGCTTCTTCAGAATAACAAGAGTGCCTTGTGTGGGTTGTTTTGATCGACATTAAAGTCAAAGCTATACCTTGTCCTTAATGAAGAATGTTGTTCATCGGGTTTAACGTGCCTGTGAAAATGCTGCTGTGGTGTTTGCAGAGGACATTCTAGTGATGAATCTCTCCAGACCGTTTGGGTTTGTTTTCTTTATCACACCATCACATGTTTATAATTACTTAATTTTGGGTGGGCAGGATGAACTCAGCTCAACCCTGGTGAGACTGCAGCAGAAAATGGACAACCTCAAAAGAATCCACACCAACTCCAGTTACAACATCGATTACATTAAGGTAACATTTCAAAAACACATCTTGTACTTTCACACAGAACAAATATGCAACAATGAGGTCCAAATGTATCTTGTTGCTTTATGTACACTTGTACACTTTTACATTTAGTCATTCAGCAGACGGTATCCAAAGCAGCTTAAAAATGAGACTGTGAACAGTCGAAGCATATCATACAAACTGGAGTAAATGCAAAAGATTCCAAGTGCTGCAATACTTAGTTTAAAACAACACAACCTAGTTTAAAACAACAACAACACAAAACAAACTAGTTTAAAACAACACAACCTAGTTTAAAACAACAACACAACCTAGTTTAAAACAACAACAACAACAACACAACCTAGTTTAAAACAACAACACAAAACAACACAAAACAAACTAGTTTAAAATAACACAACCTAGTTTAAAACAACAACACAACCTAGTTTAAAACATCATCACAACCTAGTTTAAAACAACAACAACACAACCTAGTTTAAAACAACAACAACACAACCTAGTTTAAAACAACAACAACACAACCTAGTTTAAAACAACAACACAACCTAGTTTAACACAACAACACAACCTAGTTTAAAACAACAACAACCTAGTTAAAAACAACAACACAACCTAGTTTAAAACAACAAGACAACCTAGTTTTAAACAACAACAACACAACCTACTTTAAAACAACACAACCTAGTTTAAAACAACAACAACAACACAACCTAGTTTAAAACAACAACAACACAACCTAGTTTAAAACAACAACAACAACAACAACACAACCTAGTTTAAAACAACAACACAACCTAGTTTAAAGCAACAACACATCCAACAGGACAGAGTGCAGAGTGCAGCTCCATCTCAGTTGGGTTGTGTGTCTATTCCAGAATCAGGCTGTGGAAACACAGCGGGAGATCAAGGCCCAGTTTGAGCAGCTCCACCAGGTTCTCCATCGGGAGGAATCAGAAAGACTGGCAGCTCTGAAGCAGGAGGAGAACGAGAAGCTAGCGGGGATGAGGGATAAGATCAGTGAGATCTCAGAAGAGATGCTCTCCCTCGAGGAGAGCTTCAGCGTGCTGGAGTCTGAGCTAAATGCAGATGACATGACCATCTTGCAGGTCTGTACTATTTTTACATTTACGCTCAAAACATTTCACTACAATTCTTATTTGTCTTCACAAGCTGACAAAATGTGTTTGTTGGTTTTCCAGAACTTTAAAGCCATTCAGGATAGGTATGTCTATGACATTTTCATATTTTCTTACTGAGAAGAGAACATTTTATTTTTGAATTCATGGTTGTTTTTTTTAAAATTGCTTTTTGCAGATGCAACACCATACCGCTTGGTCCAGTCAACATGTCTGGCATCCTGATTGACGTGTCGAAACATCTGAGCAATCTCAAGTACTCAATCTGGGAGAACACAAATGACCATCTTCAGTACAGTGAGTCCACCATCCTTTTCTTTGAACCGCCATTGTTAATAGGGTCACACCAACCTATTTCTACTTAATTATATATTAACACATTACATACTCTCTTTGTGTGTGTCAGCTCCTGTGACCCTGGACCCAAACACGGCACACCCCTACCTCATCCTGTCTGAAGACCTCACTTCCCTCCACTATTCTGGCCAGTCCTACGGTTGCCCTGACAACCCTGAGCGTTTCCAAATGAGCGCCGAAGTTGTAGGCATGAGCGCCCTGGGCTCAGGAAGTCACCACTGGACCGTCGAAACAGGAAGCAACCGGGACTGGCTCCTGGGCGTGACCTCCGCGTCCGCGCCCAGGAATGCCGACGTCTCTGCGCGGCCCGAGAACGGCTTCTGGACCCTGTGCTATCGGGACGGGGAGTTAAGGGCAATGGCTTCTCCACCCACACCCCTGGTGTTGACCAAAGAGGCGCCTGTCCGCCGGATCAGGCTGCAGCTGGATTACAACAGAGGGACGCTGTGTTTCTTTGACTGTTCCCATGATGATGATGACGACACACTGCTCTACACTTTCGAGAGCACATTCACCGAGTTGTTACTTCCGTATTTTTACACCCAAAGCCACCATCCACTGAGGATCTTCCCAGAGAGTGTGATGGTAACGGCGTTGCGTAAAGAAGGGTCTAAGCAGGTCATGTGAGAGCAGATGACCGTGGGATGTGTTGATTAGTTGTAGGCTGTTAACTATTTGACCGAATACATGCGTTTTTAGAGATTGTGGCGGTGGCCACAATCGTGTTGATCCACGATAGTTGCACTTTTTATGGAAATATAGGCTAAGTTGAGTTGATTTATTACACCAATTGTTTAGTGTTGTGTTTTGTGCATTTGCATTTGATCAAATCACCTCTATCCCCTGGCACATTTGGGGAAACAATTTATGTAAATTGTTAAATTGTATGGAAAAGTCACTGCTGTCACTTTGTTATCTTTTTATTTTTTCCACAATGAAGGAATTACACATCGACGAATCCGTGTGGTTTTATTGCTGAACACACGATGGCGCTGCACTCTTACAAAACAAGACGCAAGCGTATTTCGATACTTCCCAGTATCGCCAAGTGTTACGAACAGTTTGTCAAAAACTTAAATAAAAGTTTAACATTGGTTTTTATTATTGCTTCATTTACAGTTCTTTCATTCTCTTTTTACATTAAAATAGGCCATTCAAATGATGATGTTCAATTACATTCAAAGATGGCTATACAGATACAATGTATTTAAAAGACCCAAATACAAATAGTAATTAATAGTATTAATTATTATTAATAGTAATATTAGATTTTATTTAATATTATATTTATTAATAGTAATACAAAAATCTATCACATTCACTCCACTAATTTCAGCCTACATCTTGAATGAGCTATCTATGTGTTGTTGCACATACTGAGTACTGTGTAGCTCATGTTATGGTAAACGTATCCCACATCCTCTTCACATTTAGCCAGGTAGGGCTTGGGATTCCTGAGTTTGGGCTGTTGTTCCCTCCTCCGCGTTGCCACGCCCGGCGGACCTCTTCACACAGCTGTCAGGCAGAAAGGGCAGCTTCTCCAGGCGGGACAGGAAGATGAGCGGCTGCGTGCTGCTGCTGATGTTGAGGAAGGCGAAGCCCACCGGCTGCACGTAGCAGCGAAACACGTCGGGCGTGTACTGGTCCTCGAAGGGGAACAGCGCCACGGGGGGCAGGTAGCTGCACACGGTCAGCACCAGGATGGTGAGCACCATCTTGAAGGCCTTCTTCTTCATGGGGTGCATCTCGTCCTTGCCCACGCCGCGCGACCTCTTCAGCGCCCAGAGGATGGCCACGTTGCACACGATCATCCAGGTGAACACCGCCAGGATCTCGCCGGTGAACACCTTCTCGAAGTTGGGCAGGCCGCCCACCGTCTTGGCCGAGGCGTAGGCGAAGGTGAGGCCCAGCACCAGCGTGGAGAGGCTGATCCGGTAGCGCTTGTCCCGGAGGTGGCCGAAGGCGATGGGGAACAGCACGGCCACGAAGCGGTCCAGGCAGATGCAGGACAGGAACAGGGGCCCGCTGGTGTCCTTGACGCCGTAGGAGAACTTGAGGGCCGACCACACCTTCTTGCTGCCCCAGACGTACAGGTTGAGGAAGCTGAGGGGCACCGTGGCGCCGAAGTAGATGTCCAGGAAGGCCAGGCAGCCCAGGAACATGTCCGACGTGGAGGGCTCCTTGCGGTTGCGGATGAGGATGGCGATGACCAGCATGTTGGCGGGAATGCCCATGAAGAAGTTGACGCACTGCACCACCAGGTCAAAGAGGATGCCCTCCGCCATGAGCTCGCAGCCCTCGAACACGCTGAAAGGGGCGTCCGTGGCGTTCGTGTGGTCGTTGACGGCGGCAGGGGACGTGGGGGGTGTGGAGTTGGTCCTGGAATAATACACATAGTCCGCCATGGTCCCTATAGGGAGCCAATGGGCCGATTTCAATCTCCAGGAACCTTAATGGGAAGAGAATAAGGATATGTAATGTGTGAAATCCTCTCGATTGAACGCAACGCATTCCCTGGGTCGCCCACTTGCCCTCTCGCCGATGCAATAACAGATAAAAAAGGATTTCATTCACTCACGCTTGCTCACACACCCTTCTCCCCCATGCAATTTTAAAACATTGTGCTCTATTATGCATTATCTGCATTACTTGAACGATGACATGATAAGCCAAACCAAAGGCCTATGTGTGACATTATTAATTAATTTAAAAAAATACCCTTGACAAACGTGAGATGGCTTGTTACCCATATGGGTGCATGCATGTTTTGGTTGTATTCTTTAGGTGTAATACATTTTGTTGTATTGTCCTCAGCACAAACTACATATGCAAAACAATATTGCAACAGTCCTTTGGAATCACACGTTATCACACGTATGGTCTCGGGCGAATACGGATGAAGTCAACATCAGTGTGTGACAATTAACAGGCAGAAAAACACAGAGGGGCATCACTGCGGGCTATTATTGTGTTATTGCGTGCGGGTCCTTCCCAGGGTGCTGTGATGCGGTACCCAGGGTGCAGTGACGTGGCACCCAGGGACATCACACCCACCACAAGGCACCGCCCCTGTCGGACGGCTGCATATAAGGAGGCCCCGCAAAAAGAGGAAGGATTTAACGCACGCACATAAACAAAATGCTTAATGCGCTATACAGTGACTGTACTGTTAATGCTTGGAGATCATTTGGTTGTTGTGTGTACCGTTTTGATTTAAGC
Organism: Merluccius polli; assembly: GCA_030340625.1. Taxonomy (NCBI): domain Eukaryota; kingdom Metazoa; phylum Chordata; class Actinopteri; order Gadiformes; family Merlucciidae; genus Merluccius; species Merluccius polli. The sequence continues at coordinate 97,897 of JAOPHQ010005446.1, forward strand.
CTGACGCAATTGGAAAAACGATAAAAACAGGGCGCGTGGGCGGTCAAACTGGGACACAAACTCCTCTGAAGTAGCTGTAATTCATTTAGTTTCTAGAGGAAGCCCCTTCAGTCAGATCAACATCCCTCTCCTCTCGGGCTGTGAATACTAACCTTTTTTTGGCCCTGGGATTTCCTCCAGTGGCTTTGTGTAAATCCGGTTATGTGCACCTTCCTGATGTGTATTGTATTATATTGTTTCGTGTGCTTTGCTAATCAGATCCCACCACCAGTATAGCGGCTGATCTTTATTTATTTTGTCTTTATTTTCTTTTTTTCCCTCCCAAACCTCCAGCTGAGCTGCATACCCCCCCCCCCCTTCAGGACACATTCAAGTTGCACATCATGGAGTCAGGAGAGCGCAAAGGCATCCGCAGGAGACAAGGGAGGCTGTTTACAGAGATGATAATCCCGGCAGATGAACGGATGATTTAATCAATCGTGTTATACCCCATCTACTGGGAACACATTGCAAAACAAATAGCAAAGCAATTACCAACAGGACATCTTATTTCTGGCTATTTGTGTGACAATTTGAAACTTATGTGTGTGTTGTGATGTCTTTGTGTTGAAATAAAAGGCTGATTATGAATTGGACTTTGGTCTAGACCTTTTTGGTTTCAATCTGTAAACACATTGAGTGGAATTATATTTGATAGGCCTAGCCTATATTTTTAGGATGTTTTTGAACCACAGCTATTTGAGCTATATATTTTCTAGTTAAAGAATATATATAGACATATACATACACATAATATTATAAATACATATCCTTGTTTGACTCAAAGACCAAAACCGCTCTATACCGCGTACACTACCAGATACAGATTTAGTAATTGTGATTTAACAATAAAAAACAAAAACAAATAAAACAAATCTTTTACAGGTGCAAAGGCAAATACTATATGATATAATTGTGATCACCCTCATATGTGAAGCTGAAGTGAAAATGTAATTGTACGTGTAATAACACGTTATTCTATTCATATCAGATCGTCTTTCATTCGAGAATGTTTTGATTTTTTTTATAGCCGAATCCAAATAATCTAATAGTTACAGTCTATATTGACCCCCAATTTCAACATTTTAACAGGCAACACAAATCCCATTAAAACACATCCAACACCATATCGAGTTTAGATAAATGGACCATGTCCTACCAGTGTGAAATACATTACCAGTTACGGCGTCGCCGTCGACCAGCGAGGTTCCCAGAGTGTGCGCCAACACAAATGTTTGCACAGTGGGGTCCATTTATAAGTTCTAGGATGCACAAGGGACCTGTTGGTGACCACATGGGGAGGATCTATGCTTTTTCTTTCACTTCCTCTTATCATCATCATCATCATCATCATCATCATCATCATCATCATCATCATCATCATCATCATCATCATCATCAAGATACATGCCGGATATGGAGGAAACGCGTTGTTTTACTCAGTTCTCCTGTGGTGTGGTTCTGTAACCACACCGCAGGACGATGTGTTACTTTGGCGTTTCAACTGTGGTGTGATTGCGTCACATGCAACAGTTGTTGTACTTTTTGGTGTCCTGTACTTTTAATTTACTGTCCTGTACTTTTACTATACTGTCCTCAGTGGTGGATGAAGTACCTGAAAGTCACACTTGAGTGAAACCAAAAAGGTCTAGACCAGTCAAAGTCAAAGTCCAATTCATAATCAGCCTTTTATTTCCACATAAAGACATCACAACACACACATATTGCCATATTGCCATAACCAAATTGCCAGAAAAAAGATTTCCTGTTAGTAATTGCTTTGCCATTTGTTTTGCAATGTGTCTGGGGAAGTTACTTCAAGGGAAGTAACATGATTTTTATCAACGACATTACGAAATGATATACAATCACGGGAGCTGTAAGAGGTGTGCTTGTCAAATGGCTGATCTAGCCTTGTTAGAGGATGTGGTCAGGGCTGATTGAGCAGTACTACACAAGAGGGTGTGCTTTACCGTCATTATTGGCACTTCAGTGATGCTTACGGGACTCATCTGAACACTAAGTCTGCCATATAAATCAAAATGAACAACAACATGATCCATTTTGTATCAATATTGTAGGCTACTGTTTAGCTTTAGCTCTACTCCTATAGAGGCAGGTACACACGGCTGTCATGCTGATTTGAGCATGTCTAGTTGACCAATCAGATTGCTTGGTTGAAACTACCTGTTGTGTAATTAAGCAATATTAAGCAATTACATATGTGCTTTAGCGTCATTATTGGCATGACAGCGATGTGGTCAGGACCCAGTTCTGCAGAAGTCTTCTTCTCCACATGGATGTTGTGAGTCAGACCACAGGCTGGATGAAGCTCAGATGTGTCATGTACTCCTCGCCCGACCGTCTCCAATTTTAAAATATGATGCAATTTGTTAAAAACGTTTACATTTGTTTAAGCTAGACTAAAATGTGCAGAACTATATCATGTATGCACAATTCTATATTGCTTTATTGTCTCATCGTAAATTATTATCAATCGTGACAAAGAATGTAGATTTTGTCGTGTTGTGTACATGTTTTTATCCCCCTTATTGTTGAAACTCCCAGTGGATCTTGGGTCCAGGACTGACTGGGGCTGTAGCTTTCAGTGAGACATGTGTGTCAAGACACCCCCCCACCCACCACCACCACCACCACCACCACCCATCTGCCACCCACCTGAGACTGTGAACACAGGTGCACCAAACCATACCTTACCATTAGCCTGAGGCCAAATGTTTACGCTCATGTGCGCTCCACTCATTTTACAATGACTTGTCTTTGTATTTATTGTCTTATTTGTTCACACTATATCAGAGACGGATGTGTCTTCAGGCCCACGATGATTCATCCAAAGAAGCCTAATCATGTTTTGTGACAAACATTTGTTTAGGAGCACAGAGATTAACTTGATGACAATCATCTTAAACCCAGTCCAATCTCATCAACTTGGCCATTTTAATTCAATTCAATTACTTAGTCCTTACCAGAAGCCTTGGTGGATTCAAAAGCTTCATCATTTAGGTCATTCATTATTCATCGTGCGAGTGCACCACAGGTGTGCAGCCTCACCCAGCCTTAGAGTCTAATCAGGCCAAGTGCGGCTGTAAACCAGCTATCAACCACACACTCCACATACCCCAACACCAAATTGAGGCTGAGGAGAATCCCCAGCCAAAGTCTACTCCCCCCCCCCCATCAAAGCAAAACAAGAAGAAAATAACAACAACTGGACTCTTTACATGGTTGCCATACCTAGCCTGTGTTCCGAAGTGGAGGCTGCAGTCTCGCTAGAACTCTTCCTTACGAGTCGCGTTCTATAGAGATGAGACTAGAGTGCTGCCTAGTGGTTGAGAACGTTCGGAGTTTGGAACGACTTCCTAGTGAGTTTGGAACGACTTCCTACTGCGGAGGCGCTTCCGCTTTTTAATACCGCGAACCGCCAACGATGGTAAATGTTTTAATAGTTTAACAGTTGTTTAAACACCAGGTAGGCTACATAGCACTACTATTATTAACACATTACTCCATGCAAATAGGCTATAGCATGCGTTGCAAACACGTTCAAAAAATAACGGGTCTTTTCGCTCAACGTTTTTTTTTTGCATGTCATGGTGAAATGAATACAGCACAAAATAATTTGGAACATTTTAAAATAACTTCAATTACATTTGAACGTGTATTGCCTTTCTTCCGCCGTTTTTAAATACCCCCGCCCGCTACGCAGAGGATTGTGGGTATTTTAGCTCGACGAGGATCCATCGATGCATGCTTCAAAATTGTCCAGAATTCTCAAAAACAAAGGCTGCGAAAAGGGCGCGAATTTCCGAGTGCTCTCAACTTTGGAACAGTGCTTGGCGCCGTTCTATGACGTGGCGTACTTGAAAGGGGGTCCGTTAAGCATTCTTCCTCCACTTCGGAATGCGGCCCTAAATTGCCCGTGTGAATACTCGATTCCGATTGGCTGGGGAGGTGTGCATTATTTTTCGATAACATGCACGGCCATGACGCAACCAGCCTTAATCACCGGTCTAAAAATGTATGCACTAAAACGAAACGTTAGTAGCTGTCAATTTGGACTGGACTCAAGGGGACTAAGTTTAGAAAGCTTCCCCGTTGCCAGGGCGATACTAAGATCGTCTTTTTTACTGGAGTAATAAGGTAACATTGCCAGGGCGATACTAAGATCGTCTTTTTTACTGGAGTAATAAGGTAACATTGCCAGGTCGTTACTAAGGTCATCTCTATTTACTGGAGTAATAAGGTAACGTTGCCATGTCGTTACTAAGATCGTCTCTATTTACTGGAGTAATAAGGTAACGTTGCCATGTCGTTACTAAGATCGTCTCTATTTACTGGAGTAATAAGGTAACGTTGCCATGTCGTTACTAAGATCGTCTCTATTTACTGGAGTAATAAGGTAACGTTGCCATGTCGTTACTAAGATCGTCTCTATTTACTGGAGTAATAAGGTAACGTTGCCATGTCGTTACTAAGGTCGTCTCTATTTACTGGAGTAATAAGGTAACGTTGCCATGTCGTTACTAAGGTCGTCTCTATTTACTGGAGTAATAAGGTAACGTTACCATGTCGTTACTAAGATCGTCTCTATTTACTGGAGTAATAAGGTAACGTTGCCATGTCGTTACTAAGGTCGTCTCTATTTACTGGAGTAATAAGGTAACGTTACCATGTCGTTACTAAGATCGTCTCTATTTACTGGAGTAATAAGGTAACGTTGCCATGTCGTTACTAAGGTCGTCTCTATTTAGTGGAGTAATAAGGTAACGTTGCCATGTCGTTACTAAGATCGTCTCTATTTACTGGAGTAATAAGGTAACGTTGCCATGTCATTACTAAGGTTGTCTCTATAGAGCGTAACAGTGACCGCCCCTTTTTTAATAGCTCCGGTGCCGGAAGTAAATTTCCCATGCATTTATCTCGTCCACTTTTCGTAGAATCCTTATATAAAGAGTATTAAGCCTTTAACCAAGCCAGTCGTTCGTTATGGTAGTCGTGACCATATTATGTTTGATTCGGGCATAAAAATAATTTGGAAAACGGAAGAAAAGCCAAAGGTACAAGACTGTGTACATTATTTGTTGACCGAGTGAGGAACTACTCATCCCGAATCAAACATAATATGGTCACGACTACCATAACGAACGATTGGCTTGGTTCAAGTCTTAATACTCTTTTTATAAGGATTCTACGAAAAGTGGACGAGATAAATGCATGGGAAATTTACTTCCGGCACCGGAGCTGTTAAAAAGGGGGCAGTCACTGTTACGCTCTATTTACTGGAGTAATAAGGTAACGTTGCCATGTCGTTACTAAGGTCGTCTCTATTTACTGGAGTAATAAGGTAACGTTGCCATGTCGTTACTAAGATCGTCTCTATTTACTGGAGTAATAAGGTAACGTTGCCATGTCGTTACTAAGATCGTCTCTATTTACTGGAGTAATAAGGTTAACGTTGCCATGTCGTTACTAAGATCGTCTCTATTTACTGGAGTAATAAGGTAACGTTGCCATGTCGTTACTAAGGTCGTCTCTATTTACTGGAGTAATAAGGTTAACGTTGCCATGTCGTTACTAAGATCGTCTCTATTTACTGGAGTAATAAGGTAACGTTGCCATGTCGTTACTAAGATCGTCTCTATTTACTGGAGTAATAAGGTTAACGTTGCCATGTCGTTACTAAGATCGTCTCTATTTACTGGAGTAATAAGGTAACGTTGCCATGTCGTTACTAAGGTCGTCTCTATTTACTGGAGTAATAAGGTTAACGTTGCCATGTCGTTACTAAGATCGTCTCTATTTACTGGAGTAATAAGGTAACGTTGCCATGTCGTTACTAAGATCGTCTCTATTTACTGGAGTAATAAGGTAACGTTGCCATGTCGTTACTAAGGTCGTCTCTATTTACTGGAGTAATAAGGTAACGTTGCCATGTCGTTACTAAGATCGTCTCTATTTACTGGAGTAATAAGGTAACGTTGCCATGTCGTTACTAAGGTCGTCTCTATTTACTGGAGTAATAAGGTAACGTTGCCATGTCGTTACTAAGATCGTCTCTATTTACTGGAGTAATAAGGTAACGTTACCATGTCGTTACTAAGATCGTCTCTATTTACTGGAGTAATAAGGTAACGTTGCCATGTCGTTACTAAGATCGTCTCTATTTACTGGAGTAATAAGGTAACGTTGCCATGTCGTTACTAAGATCGTCTCTATTTACTGGAGTAATAAGGTAACGTTGCCATGTCGTTACTAAGATCGTCTCTATTTACTGGAGTAATAAGGTAACGTTGCCATGTCGTTACTAAGATCGTCTCTATTTACTGGAGTAATAAGGTAACGTTGCCATTAGTCAGACCCATACATTTCTCCGGTCATTTGCGTTTGTTTACAGGAACACAACATGTAGTGCTAAAAGTTGTAATTTTGAGACAGAATTGCCCCAAAATATGAATCAACACCCTTATATTTTATTGATTCGCAAGTGGCCATGGTATAAGTGGGATAATCCACTCTGAGGTGTGCATGTATAATATAATATATAATATAATGCACTTCACGGAGGCGGTTCTTATCCCCCGCGTCGTGCATTATTTTTCGATACATGCACATCACGTCGTGGATTATCCCTTACGTAACTAACATATATTTAATCCCCACTAGAGGTCGATCACAATTATCCGATACATTTATGCACAGTATTATTTTGGTGAAGTTTTTGCATAACATTACTTTTTTTGTATAGATGAAAAAACATGTGAGGAAGCCCAGACTCTGACGCCTAGTGGTCGGTATGACGTGGATCACCAACAAAACACGTTTATTTACCACATGTGTCTGATGGCCATGAAGTGCTTGACATCCAGGCATCCGCAACATTGGCATGTGTGGGTAAAATATAAATAGCAACGACAGGATCATGGTATTTCAGGAGCTGGTCCATGCATGTATTGAGGTAAGTATGTCTTTGACAGGTGGAGGGGGTGCACCGGTCCTGGAGGTACTGCAGTACCAGGGGGATGCGTGGAGTGGACGGAGCAAGCCTCCATCTCCCGGCTCCAAAAATACATTTAATATATGGTCCCTGGGTGGGGGACGTATCAGATATTAAACTGATAAGAACAGATAGTACACTTGATCTTAGCCAAAAGGCAGAGAAGCGATGCCCACACACTGTCCGCCCTGGAGGAGCGGTTCCAAGACTCCATGTCGCTCTCACTGACGGTTTCGAGACGAAAAAGTACTAAAAATACAAATGCAGAAATACCACCATGTGTCAACCACATTTAGCAAGTTACTTAACTATTTGATTCAAAATAACTCGTATGTGGGCCCACGACCCAATCCACTGCGTGATTGACACTGATGACGTAGGACGCCATTAGCCAATCAGAATGCAACACGCGTTTGTGGTGGTTAACGAGGTCAGCTGACTCTGCACAGCCTCACCCCCTCTAGCATCTTACCCTAGCTACCCATGCTAATCTTACCCTAGCTATCCATGCTAATCTTACCCTAGCTACCCATGCTAATCTTACCCTAGCTATCCATGCTAATCTTACCCTAGCAACCCATGCTAATCTTACCCTAGCTATCCATGCTAATCTTACCCTAGCTATCCATGCTAATCTTACCCTAGCTACCCATGCTAATCTTACCCTAGCTATCCATGCTAATCTTACCCTAGCTATCCATGCTAATCTTACCCTAGCTATCCATGCTAATCTTACCCTAGCTATCCATGCTAATCTTACCCTAGCTATCCATGCTAATCTTACCCTAGCTATCCATGCTGGATACCAGAAAGGAGAGCTAACCCTAGCAATTATGGTGCACCTATAAACTTAAAGTTGCCATGTTGTTAGTAAGATTGTCTCTATTTACTGGAGTAATAAGGTAACGTTGCCATGTCGTAAGGTCATCTCTATTTACTGGAGTAATAAGGTAACGTTGCCATGTCGTTACTAAGATCGTCTCTATTTACTGGAGTAATAAGGTAACGTTGCCATGTCGTTACTAAGATCGTCTCTATTTACTGGAGTAATAAGGTAACGTTGCCATGTCGTTACTAAGATTGTCTCTATTTACTGGAGTAATAAGGTAACGTTGCCATGTCGTTACTAAGACATAACATTAAATCACTGCTAAGATCCACTCCGAGGTGTCCGAGTATTGAAAAATAATGCACTTTATGGGGCTAAGAAGGGTTTGCCTTCGCGAAGTGCATTGGATTATCATTGAATTGGATTATTGGATTATCCCTTATCCCTCATCCCTTATTGGATTATCACTTATCCCTTATCCCTTATTGGATTATCACTTATCCCTTATTGGATTATCCCTAACATCAATGTTTTGAACAAGAGTCAACATTCTTGATCCCACAATGTATTCTGTAAAAGAACACACACACACACACACACACACATACACACACAAACACGCACACACACACACACACACACACACACACACACACACACACACACACACGTTGTACAAGTAACAGGCTACTCTGTGTAGTGTTGGCACACTTGCCTTTTTTGTGTGACTAGTGACAAATGCAGACTACTTTACAAAATTAGCATTCATATGATCATACCATCTGGCTTTTGAACAACACGCACAAATTTGAGAACAACAGTTATAAAACAAAAGACACACACAGTACTCTGATGATTTGGCTGATTCAGATGGAGGTATTGGAGGGAAACTGAAATAATTAGCGCTGATGGAGATGGAGAGTTGAGGAGTTGGTATCCCCAGAGTGCTGCAGAAGTCTTCTCCTCCATATGGATGAGCTGGGTTTAATCCCGCTCTAATTCCATGTCTTTATTGGTACGGCAAAGAATGAAATGGGGTCAGCGGTACATAATTCACGCATCATTTTCTGGTCCAAGTTGGATTATTATTAGCATCCATTAGCTATTATTAGCATTCCAGCATCTAGCCAGCACACCGCCACCAAAGTCTATGTTGGGTTATCGGATTATCGGATCCCGATGGTCGTGTCATGTACTCCTCGCCCAACCGACTCCAATTTGAAAATATGAAGCAATTTGTTAAAAACGTAGCTAAAATGTGTAGAACTATATCATGTATGCGCAATTCTTTACAGCCAGTAAACTCGTCAAACTCATGTACAATACATTGGTAGAGAATTGAAGTAATTTGGAAATTGTCGTTGGACCAACGCAATGTCAATTTAACAGACTGCCCTCTCCCCTCTTGCCTGCCCTGCAGGTGCCGCTGTTGAAGCATTTTAATCAGAATTTAAATAATGGATTTTTTTTCCAAAGAAGAGAGGAAATTATTTTGTATTGTAATGTTGCATGACTTCAGGTGAAATAACTCATTTACGTATAATAACTCTGAACTGAACCTGTCACAGTCTCTGCAATGGGCCCTGCCACGACCACCGCCGCACCGGCCTCCGCCTCTTTCTCTGTCTCCTCATTCTCAGCGTCACCTGAGGCTGCTTTCATATGCAGAGCAGAAAAGTATGTAACACAGTTGCATTTGATCACAAATAGTACATTGATTATTTTAAAGCCAATAAAACCTGTTGTGTTGTGAAGATCATGCCCTCCATCTATTTCCTAATTAAATTACATAATGTCACACTGTAAAAAAATAATATGGATTTTCCGTTACCCTAATGTGTTATCCTGAGTTGGTTCAACTAAACATAGGAGAAGCGTTGGTCCGATATGGAAATACTGCTTTGCATCAATAATAATTATTTTTGCTAATTTAAATTTATGTTAATTGTGAATTGAAAATTGTATTTACATTGATGTCGGCTAATGTGTATCTAGTTATATAGCTTGCTAGCTAAAATTGCCTGTCTCTCCTTATGTCAAATTCCATTCCCTTCTTGCTTGTGTTGAAGGTAATTCATTAATTTGCTCACTTATGTTCTTGTTCACCATTTAACAATGTATTCAAGCTATATCACATGAGAGTGTGTGCTTTACTGTCATTATTGGTACGACAGGGATGCGGTCAGCGTCGGCGTCAAGTTCAGTAAGCATCACTCAAAAATGGATACTTGGAACTGTTTGGTAGTGGGAAACAGTCACAATCTGAACATGTTTTACAGTCTATGGTCACGACCTAACAATAGATGCAAGACTGTCGCGGGGGGGGGGGGCGGGGGCAAGGCCCTGTGCGAACTTGACGTGTGAGGCCCTGCTCATTGACATGCATACGTATAAATCACGGTCATGCGCACATAGCTATTCTAGTTCTACTGCACGCAGCTATTCTAGTTTTACTGCACGCATAATACACACACACCGTAACTCAAACAAAGGAGATGCACTCACCATACACATAAATGGATTAAGTGAAGATCAATTTCCTTGCCTTCTAGGCTGCAAACTCAGCAATAAAATCCTTGTAATCCAGCTTGGATGCAACGTACTTTCAGTCTTTGCAGGTCAGTCTTCTCCATTTCACACAGTTTGGTCAGATCAAAATGAAATCCACACATGTTGCCACACTCCTGCATTAGCTTAAAACGGGTACGGAGAGCAGTGAGAGCCTGGTCCACTATCACGATCAAGTATATATTTGCTTGCTCTGGGTCTGGGGTTCATCCCCCAGACCATACCTGTGCCAAGTGGTTACGACGCTACTTCTGTATGCCTGCAGGAAGACATGGTAGGTGATCTGAGGCCTCAGCTTGGTGCAGAGGAAGTGAAGAAGGAGGCCACATCTTCAGTTAGAAACAGGCCTCGGTGGAGACACCACCAAAAGCAGCTCCGCAGATTCATTTTTTGGTCAAAATGGTTTCTGCAGATAAAATGTTCTAGCCCAGAATGCTACTTGTGCCACCGTCAAGAGGGACACACCTGGGATTAGAAACAGTGGCATATCTCTTCTAGAGAAAACACATCATTTGAAATCCTGCTGCTTTCTGGTACATAAACAGCAGGAATAGAAAGAGGAAAGGTGCAAAGAAAGAACGGCAGAGAAATCAATAAAGAATAAAGAAATACATTAAACTATTTCAAATAAAATACATTTTAAGTGCTCTGGTTCCCAGGAATTTGACAAACATTTGACAGCATTTGACAAAACTTGTCAAGGGAAGTAAAGAGTTAAAATAACATGATGATGGAAAGGGCTTTTACTAGCATGTAGCTAGTAGTTAGCCTAGAATTCTAGACGCCCCTAGCAGTCGTCGTTTTTCGGTGCTGGAAACAGAAAATCTGTCAGGCCAATCACAGCGTGAGGGGCGGAGTCGGAAGCCAGGCTACCATGACGACAGAGTTGCGACGGTTCCGTGTTAGAGGTAAACAATGGCTGCTGCTGCTGGCGAACGGCTGTCTTTCCACTCGGCTTTGGCCGCGACTCTTCAAGACTTGAACTTAACATTTTCTTTGAGAAAAGAACAAAGAACGGCACTGAAGTCTTTCCTCGAAAATAAATATCGGAGTGTTGATTAATTACGTAGTCAGAGCTGTCGCTCTGACTACGTCACCTTCTTCGTTGCTCTGATTGGTTGTAGCGCTATCCTATTGCGTGCAGAGGGAACTTGAAAGACAACCGTTTATCCCGCCCACACAATGGAGCTGCGCCAGACCCGACATCTTTCTGATGTGGGTCTGGCTTGCCAGGCTAGCTAGTAGTAGCATGTTGTTCCTAAGTAACTACCCACAGGGTGTCTGTGTTATACAAGGAATTTTAATGAAAACCCACAGCAGCAGGCACATTGTGCCAGCCAATCACAGCCAGCTATTTGTGCCGATCCAATGATGGTTTTAACCTTGTAGGTAAACTGCATGTTAGTTAGCATACTTTGTGAGTGTGATTTACAGTACAACATTGACAATGGGATGGACAACAGGGTAGTACGATACAAACACACAAACGTTTTACTTTACTTTTTACTTTGACACAATTGGAAGACAATTTGGCTCCATAAAGAAGCTGTATGGGCCAAGAAAGGTCTGCTTATCAGCTTTCTGTCCTCGTGAGAACAATTATGCCACTTTGAATATGGAACCATTAGAGTAATTAGAGTCAGTCATTAGTGTGGGGGGTGCTAACCAAAACAAAGCAGAGATTAATTTAGCATTTATGGCCAAATGCTGAGTCATTCCCAAATTACACTAAATTATGTTATTGCATTTAATTCCTATTAAGGTATTGGCAGGAGCTGCAAGACAGGAATAGCAGTAAAATTGTATAAAGATGTACCCAACTGCAAACTTTGTGCAGAGCAGTTTGAAAACAACAAGCATGCAATGACAATTACATTTTGCACATAGACGTGTCCCACTGGAACCACCCATGCTAAAAATGTATGCACTCACGGTCCTTTGGACAAAAGGCGTATATATTATATTATATATAAGTATATATGTCACATGAATTATTTGATATTATTGAGTGTTCCCCTGTAGTAGAACAAGCATAACTATACATCTTTTTTTTCTTTCTTTTTTTACATGGTCATGCCTACTCTTCTACTACATTATATACAAACATACTCTACAATGACATCATCTTTTTATTCCATGCAAGCATATTAAGCTCACATGAGTCACAAGGCTATTGTTGTTGTAATCCTGACTCCAGGGACGCTGGCGGCATTGTGCCATTGGCAATGAGCGCTTCTTGATGGCAGCTTTTCCATCCAATCCAATTTCCCAGAGGAAACTACAATTGGAAGGGATTCACTTACCAAGGGTAGATAGGTGAGGCGAAAACAGTCTTACGTGTCTAAACTGTATGTCACCTGCCTATATCATATAAACACAATATGCCCACAGTATGCTGAGGGCTCAGGTTATTTACGACAGACGTGGGATCATTCCTCTGACTTTTCAGTTTATTTTGCCATGATCATAGAATTTCAAACATATATGGACCTTGGTTAATATTGGTTGCCAGTATAGGCCTATACGTATATTAATCATGCTAATGATTATTTAAACATATTGCAAATTGGGTACAAATTGCAGAACAAGTATTCAAACCAAATTTCAATGTAGTTGAAGTTACATTTCAATTTACTAAAAAATGTTGAAGGATATTTGTAGAACTTCAGTAGGGTTTTCCTACATTGTCCTACCTAGTAATGCAGTGGAAGCTTTTTGAGTTAGTATTCTTGAAGCAGCCTGCAAGATCCTGTTATAGATTGTAATTCATTTTAATTAGAGGATCTCTCCAATTGAGCACAGCACGCTCAGTCAAATTAAAGTCCTATTGAATGCTCATCAGGTCTGCAATTGTCGATAAGTTGCTTATCAAGGGAGTTTCCGGTAAGCATCGCACCGTGTTCCCATCACAACTATTGCACAGAATTGAGTAGAATTGAGTGGCATCTAGTGGGATAGACTTGGCAGAAATGGAATATAATACTCATAAATATGTTTTAATTAGTGTATAATCCCATGGAAATAAGATTAGTTGTGTTTTCATTACCTTAGAATGAGCCCTTTATATCTACATAGGGAGCGGTTCTCCTTCCACGGAGGCCGCCATGTTGCACCGCCATGTTTCACCAGTATCCCAGAAAGGACTCATTACAGCCAAAATGGCTTCCACCTCCACCTGGCAGCCAATCAAAGCAGAGAACCTGGAGTCTCTCCACCACCACCACACAAAAACGCTCACTTTCTATAACAAGGTTGCTGAAAACACCAACACACCCTAAGCTGCAGTGTCTACAGCCCACACTGATCTAAGCCTCATATCTCCATTCAATAATTAAAAGAGAAAGGTCTAATTAGATTCCAGTACTCTGGATATAACACATAATGCCAGCTCCAATTATACATGATTACGTGATTCATAATACATGAAGGTATAATATATTCCTTTCAAGCAATAGCAGCTTTTCAGGAGAGACCAAATTATATACTACAATTTTGTCCTTACAATCTCCACAGCACATGGAAGCGGAGAAGAGAAGGGCTCCAAACAAATTTACAAAATGTCAGTTAAAGATGTCAACAAATAGGCCTACCAATTCTAGCAAAACATAGACAAGCTTATCCGCAGTGGAACATTGACTTTTAAAGTTCACATCATAACAAAGTCCAAGCTTTCATCTAAGCCATTTGACATTATCTTCAGCAGTTTAAAAACCAACCTCCCTTCATTATGTAATGACTTGAGCTACCATCCATGGTTCACTGTCCCGAAGCAGGATGGTACCGTGCTGGAACTAAGTCTGAGTGATTACACTGTGAAATGGGGGGGGGGGGGGGGGGGGGTGAAGGAGCGTGTCTTTGTGTAGGAAGAGATAACACAGCCACAATGTATTTTCACACACAAGGGACACGTGGGACGGCTCTGCTCTGGTCTGGTGGTGAGACGAGCTGCCATGCACGCTATGTGGGTCTCCATTTGATCAAAATTGGTCTTCCAGCATAAACACTGCTCGCTAAATGATTATACACACAGCGGCGCAGGCTTATGTGAGCATTCCTCCTCGGCAGGAGAGCAGCCCTCGCACTTTCTTTCAACACCCCTGTCCCCCGATTACATGTCCAGAATCTGTATCATTCACAACATATCATGTCCTTTGGTTCATATGTATGCAGACTTCACAATAATCTCTTTTATTATTATTATTATTATTATCAACTGGAGGATCCCAGTCAATTAAAAGCCGACCACCAATGACTTCAACTGTCGGGTGCTGTCAAGCTGGTCCCCTCTAATAGACGGTCTGACATCCCTTCTTTTCTTTTTCTTTTTAATTTACACCTGTTACTTTACACCCCCCCCCCCCCTGGGTGTCACTGTGAGTGACACCCAGGGGGGTGTTTTTGAACTATTATATTTTGCAAACGAATAAACCAAACCAAACCAGCAAACTCATTAATCACACTTTAGCTGTTTAGAGAAGGCATGGCCTGCAGTTATGGTGAGTTGTCCCATAGATCTATCAAATACTGGTGCTGGCTTTAGTATTAACATCGTTTTGGGCAGAATGTTTTGTTGTATATCAAAAATATTGCATTCAAAGGAATATGCTAATCAAGATGAAATAGGAATTCAGCGACATATTCATCGCTTGATGATACAGATGTGGATGTTATGAGTTTTACACCATAGTTCTTTGTACAACTCAACATGACAAAACCAACGACCTTATTAAAAATCATACACAGTCTCATTATGTACAGTATCATCCTATTATCTCAAAGCTGTTTTGGCATGGAAGTGAGTGGGTGTGTTTGTGTGATGAATAATAATAATGAGATAGTCAGATCTTTTTGTGAAAGGAAGTGGAGTGGTGGCAGCATGCCATTGATGATACTGTGACCCCAATATACTGTATATATGTTGAATGAAGTGTACATTGTTCATGCTCAGATTCATTACAGTTAGTCTTCAATTACAGCATGTCGTTACTGCAATATGATGCGTCATCTGTAGAGAGAGAGAAGCGTCCATGAAATTATTTAATAATGTAACTGCTCATTTGTCCACAGTGTGGACAGCATGTTACACTTCCCCATCTGACATCGGAAAAGTAAAGCTACACCAGGGGCCGGTTCATACAGCCGCACTCACAAAGCGTGACCAGTATGCAATTGCAGGCCTCTCCCAACGGGCCCAGAAATGTACCAGCACAGCTGACCCAAACAGTCTACAAATCCTGAGATTTTCACATCTCTGCTCTCTCTGTGTCTCTTTTCCGCTGTGATGGTTCATTTGTTTAACCCTGTGGGCCCGAATGCAGGGAATCCACCATAGAGAATGCTCCACCAGGAGGATGACATTTAAGTTGATGTTCTTTCTTGCACGTGCCTCTGGGATGGATTTGCACAAGCAATT
The DNA here is from genome assembly GCA_030340625.1 of Merluccius polli. NCBI lineage: Eukaryota > Metazoa > Chordata > Actinopteri > Gadiformes > Merlucciidae > Merluccius > Merluccius polli. The sequence goes on from JAOPHQ010005446.1 coordinate 113,761, forward strand.
TGTCTTTTTGGGCTAAAACACTGAACATGTGGAATTTAAAAAGGCATTTAACCTTAAATCTTATTTACCAGATGGGAAAGAAAGGGAAAGTGGGATATAGAGGGATAAAGAGCGAATGGGTGTGTGGTTGGGTGTGTGAGTGAGATAGAGAAAAAAAGGGGACTTTGTGTATGAGGTTATAAGGACAGTGAAATAGAAGGAGTGGAACAGGAAGAAATAAAGAAAAGGCAGGAGACAGCTGAGCACCATTTTTGCATGGACTCTTTTATAAGTGCTACTCTTTATAATGAATAACCTTCAGCTGCCACTACCCACCAAACATTGGACGTCTGATGGACGTTCAGATCATGTCTATATTGCGTCCGTCGGTCCAAGACCAATTCTGGACGCCTAAACGACGTCCAAACTAGGTCCACTATTTGGACGTCTAATCATGACCCCACTTGGACGTCAATATGCAGTTAAACATTTGGACGTCAGGCTTGGTCACTTTTTTGGACGTCTAAGACAGGTGCAGGAAATTGACATGATGTAATTTATTTTGTATTATTATTATTATTATTATTATTATTATTATTATTATTATTATTATTATTATTATTATTATCATTATCATTATCATTATTATTATCATAGTAGTAGTAGTAGTAGTATGGGCATGATGACATATTTTGTGATTAAACATTATTTTTGAATAAAAGTAATATTTTTGTTTGTTTACATTTTTGTTTTTCTCTTTTAAAATAGTGTTATTCTGTTTATTACAACAATAAAGGTGTAGCCTTTGGGGAAGGGGGGGTGTTACAGTCAACGCCATTGTGATTGGCTGAGGCATTGCGTCATCAACGTACATAAGAGCCACTTCCATTGGCCCAGGTGTTTCTCTACGGTGAAAGCAAATGGCCGCTCGGCTCTGTGCACCTTCGACAACAACCTACACAGCAATCCGAAAATCAGCGTTGTCCACTAAATTGCAGGTAAGTTCGGTCAGCATATAGACCCATAAGTTAATTTTATGTTCATTTATGCATTTATAGCGTTTGCCGTTTTAGCTTTATGCCTCAAACCTGTTGTTGCTACAATTAGCATTACATCTGCTAACGTTAGCTTTTGAACACGACCAATTTTGTTTAACGTATAACGAAACCGGCGAAAAATAAATACATGGAGTGAAGCGCTGGAGCCGTGGGCCATTACACGACCGTTATCGGCAACAGGCCTCCAGTGTTAACGAGCAGGAGGGCCATTGTGTTGAGCTGGGGAGCGGCCGGGTGCTTTATTTGTCGGTGACAGCCGGTTATGGGTCCGGTGCTTAACAATTTAGTGCAGTGGAGTACTGTATTGTAAAGTTTTAGTAAGGTGTTTCTAAATCTTTTTTTCTTATCCTTTTGTCAGGTGGTGTTTGGTCCTCTTTTGAAAGTGAGTGAGGTGTCCTGCCCTTTTGAAAGCCACCTAAACAGAGTACTTGTATTTTACCTTTTTTTTTTTTTACACGTTTGTATATACTGCCTGCTGTTGTATTGTAAACTGATGTCTGCAATTAAAAATGGGTGACAAAACAGTCAGGATTGGATTGTGATTTATTATAACGTGACTGTAGAAACGTGTCCAGAAGGTAGGAACCTGTTTTCCTGTAACAGCTAATTTTACTGTAACGTCATTTGGTTATGCATAGGAACTACACCAGTAAAAAAAAAAAAAAGAGTAGGCTAATATGAGTTATAATTGGACGTAGAAAAGACGTCCACAACGACCATATTTGGACTAGAAATAGCTCCTGCACGGCGGTACTGTGGACGTCATAAATGGACGTCAAGTATACGTTGAAAGAAAGACGTCGTCTGGAGTAACAGTCTGCACCTTGAGGTGACCAAAATTAGACGTGCAAAAATGACTTGGAAAAGACGTCGTTTGGACGTCTCCTTGCGCAGTGGGTAGCTGTCCAAAAAAAGAATGAACACATTTTTTTCTTCATAATTTTAGAGTTTGACTATGACACCTGCTTAAACGTTACACGCTTCAGCTATGGAAAAAACAAATGCAGACTGAAATGCGATAAAAGCCAAAAGTCATCACAGGGCGGTGTTTGAAAATGTTGAGCATTGTTCATCCTCCTTTGTGCACCGAACCACTGACCAGGGTGAGCAGGCCATCAACAAGTTCAGTTCTCGTGTACTTCCCAGTGAACCCACTGTTCAGCTCGAATTTGAACACTAACATCTAAAAAAAAAGCACCATCTGCTAGTCCCACTGAAATGGGCGTCGACCATCTTTCATGCTACATCAGATCCCACATACAAAATCTGGGTGTAAGTTTTGACAGCACATTCAAGATGATAAGAAAATAAATTCAATAGTGAAATCCAGCTTCTTTCAACTCAGGACCATTGGGAAAATCAGACACTTCCTATCGCCTCCGGGCCTTGAACAAATTATCAATGTTTTTATTTAATCCAGAATTGACCACTGCATTTCACTTTTCTTTAGTATCTCTTTGGTATATCCAGACTACAACTTAGTGGGGTACGCCTACCCCTGGGGGTACGTGGATCGATCTGGGGGGTACGCAAAATAAATCGCTGATTTACCTTCCCAAACAGAAAAGCTGAGACTGCAGTCTCAGTACCAAAAGTAAATGCATGCACCCTAGTGTACCAACAGAATAATATTATCACAATGTCTAATATGTAAGGGATAATGTTCATAGATCCCGCCGACACAATCCATTAATTAAGTTCAAAATAATAAAAATCGAACCGTGATGAATACTAACTGGACAATCTGATCACCACTGGTTTAATTTTAAAATGACAATTTTTTGGGCGATTAAGTGCATGCAGGCACATGGGAAGGCATCTTGAGTGAGGGGTGCCGCCATGCAAAAGCCACAATTGTAACCTTGAATCGGCTAAATTGAAGTTCGTCTTTTCGTTATATTTGTGATTAGATGGAGGCCTGTTGTGATGGAAGTATTCTCTCGCTCCGTCTCATGGTCGTTTCGCTCTGTCTTGCAAACCTAAAGGCCTCAAATTGAAAAGCCAAAAAATAACAACAATGACAAATGCTTTCACAATGAATTTACAACATAGAGACCCACACAACCAGAACACACATCTTCACTATGGTGAAACATTAAAACAGTGCGCACACACACACACACACACACACACACACACACACACACACACACACACACACACACACACACACATACAGTGCTGGGGGTACTCAGTAGGATGTGGACTGTCTCAGGGGGTAAATGACTGTTAAAAGTTTGGGAACCACTGCATTAGGGAATTAAGAGAGCGGCTGTATGTCTCGGCACCTGCCTTCTGGCTCCCTCTGTTGGATGTTACTGACAACACACACACACACACACACACACACACACACACACACACACACACACACACACACACACACACACACACAAACAAACAACGACAGACACAAACACACACACACACACACACACACACACACACACAGTTTGAACTATATATTAAAAGTAACTTTTACAATCCTCTTTTTCTCTTCAGTCCTGTCTCTCAGCCCAGACTGACTGCTGCTTCATATCTAAACAGACCTAATGCATTGTCTGCTCTTCGCTGCAGGGGGTGGGTTTTTACATATAATCTTCATATGTACAGATCAGCTGGCTCTGAAATAGTGCATTTCTTTGCAGGTGTCAAGATAAGACTATATGAGGTAAATGAGGACGATGCCGAGAAACAACAGATTGATCAGCATACCTAAATAAAAAAATGTCCAGCGGTTTTCCGTGTCTACATAAAAGCACTTTGATCCAATGAGATATGAGTATGGGGTCTCACATGTGCTGTTCATCACTCTGGGTGACAGCTTTCCAGTGGCACATCAACAACAGCACTAGGGATCTGAAATAAAACTCCTTGCTTAGTGAACCTTGATAAGATTTATAGCACTGGTCTTGCCAACACCAGGCGTTCCATTTAGCTGTCTAGACAATCGTCAGCTTATAAAACTATCTCAAACTTGAACGCATGTTTTTTTGGTGTTGTTGTTTCCATGTGTGTATGATGGTTGTTATGAGAGGTTGGGATGGAGGGGGGGGGGGGGGGCATTTAATCCAAATTTTAGGGATTGACAGATTTACCAAATTAACCTTTAAGCTAAGTGTGTGTAGGTATGTATGTATGTATGTATGTATGTATGTATGTATGTATGTATGTATGTATGTATGTATGTATGTATGTGTGTATGTAAGTACATATATGATGTATGATGTTTTCTTTTTCTTTTTTTTGTTTCTTTTAGAAATCTTCAAAAACCTTTACCATCCTTGGCTCTTAGAGCACAACACTGTCAATGTGTCGTTTAAATCTGTTTAGCTGAAAGTTTGACAGAGAGGTAGATAATCCCATCCTGTAATTTGAACTTTTCAAGGTGATCTTGTCAGACTTTTTTTTTTTGATGTAAAGCTGTTTTTATGCCAAAAATTGAATACAATTTGAATGAATTAGGATTACTGTTGCAGTCAATGTGAATCCATTGTTCCCGATATTGCATTTTATGATTGAAAGGATATCGTATCACCTTGGCGTTACACGGTCATAATCGTAACAAAGTCAAAGTTAATGTGCCTTTTACCAGTTTGAATTGTATATTAAAGTGATATTTAGAGATACAGAACTTCAGCGACTGAGATCAATGTTCAAAATCAATGAATGATCTATCAATTGAAGTGTAGCACTTCAATGCAAAACATATAATTCATACTGCTGTATTGCCTCTTCCTCTCACTTCAATTCAACCGTTTTCACAATGTCACAATGGGCTGACGTTTTATAAACCACACTGTTGCCTATGGGTGGCTTGAATACCCTACCCAAGTCTCACGACAATACCGTGTTTATTTTAAACATTTATATGAGATTGAATGAAACGTTAATACCACTGAATTTAATCGAAGTGACTCTTGAAATTAAGTTAATTTAATTGAACATTGCTGGAGGCATATTTTCTATGGTGACATTAAAACTTTCCGCAATAAGTTTATTTTCCCCCCTCAAGGCTAAGGAAAGAAACACTTGAACCTGAAACAACCTTCAGTCGGTTTTGGTTTAATTCAGAGGCGGCCAAGCGCAACCATGGAGAACAGGCTAAGGCGGCTCTTTACATTTGAGGACCAGGACCGGGACCGGGACCAGGACCAGGACCGGGACCAGGACCGGGTCACCGTTGGTCACGGACCACGGCGCAAAGTGCAGTGACCCCATAAAATAAGAAACAATGTCGGCCTATTGTGAGGAACCCCCCCCCCCCCCCCCCTCGCATTAACCACTTTGAAGAAACAAAACAAACAAACAACAACCAAAAAAACACAGCCTAAAGGCAACTTCCCCCATCTTCCTCTTAGTCAGTGGGCTTAATTAACACGCATCACTTATCACGGGTCGCCTCTAGGTGTGGGCTACAACTCCGGCTCGGTGGGCTACCGCTACGTCACACGGGACCACGCGCGTATAAAGCAAGCAGCAGCCCTACTGTGCGTGTTTGCGTGCGTGTGACTGTCAGTGTGTGTGTGTGTGTGCGCTCCTCTCTCTCTCCCTCTCGCGCTACTCTCTCTCTCCTTTCTCCCCCCCCCCCCCCCCCCCCCCCCCCTCTCTCTCTCTCTCTCTCTCTCTCCTCTCTCTCTCTCTCCTTTCTCCCCCCCCCCCCCCTCTCTCTCTCTACTCTCTTCTCTCTCTACTCTCTCTCTCTTTTACTCACTCAGACGGTTGCTGGTCTCTCCACCGAAGCGCCGCTGAACTTGCCACACAGTGGACATCTCTCCAATTAGCCCACGGTAGTCCACGGTAGCCCACGGTAGTCCACGGTAGTCCAGGGGGGACATCAGGTGAAAGTTGGATTACAGCGGGAGGGAGAAGCCCACGCGGCCAACTGCAGCCCAGAAGATGTAGTGAAGTGGAGCAAAGAGGACATCAAAAGGAGGCTGAACGGTAAGCAATTAATTTAATGAACATACTCATACAGCCACACGCGCTCGACTTTCAGTGACATACTTAACATTTCTAAAAAAAATGTTAAGTAATGTTAAGTTTTTTAATTAAAAAACAACAACAACAACAACCACCAAATATGGCAAATCCACCCGTATCTGCATGACATTGTCTGTGCGGAATTTGCACTTGGTTGGAGACACGGGAAGTCAAACTCGTGAAACACGTGTCAATAGTAACCTATTGACCTTTCGCGACAAAGTATGGATCTGTCTGTATCCCGGGTCCCCGTAGCCGGACTGGACCGGACTGATGTGTCCCCTGTGGGACTGTGGACGGGTCGCGCTGCTGTGGGCTATGGGCTCCAGCTGTCCTCCAGACAACTCTGTGGTTATGCTCATTAGACAGTAGAGTTAGTGTGCTGTGTTGTGTTCATCGTTTAAAGCAACGATTTCTACATTTATAGGAAGTTTTGTTATGGACTAGACCTTTTTTTTTTAATTATTCGTTTTAAATATACGCTGTTTTATTCGAATATAATGATTCAATTAGGCCTACACCATTTAAATTAAATCTGTTGGACGATATGGTTTCATGGACCAACTGTAAAATAAATAATAATACAAAAGTGTGAAAAAAGTTTGTTTGTATAGGACTTTATATATATATATATATATATATATATATATATATATATATATATATATATAAATCAGGTGTGATTTGGGGGTAGCTACAAGCTAGCGACATACTGCATCTGCTTTTACGGCAAATAAACGGACAAACACTGAAATGAGCATAATATAATAATTTGCAGCCGCGTACACTACTTGATACGCCTCCTGAATGGAAACAGATATGAAAAGTAGAAGCAGTTATAAATCGTGTTTATGATATGGATTTGTGTATCGTGCTAATTAGACCCACCTGGACTTCTGGAGGGCGAAAGTGGCGGCAGCGTGCGCACCCTCAGCCCGCGCGCGCGCGTGCGTGCTGTGCGCCATGAAGTGAGGCTAGCAGCTAATGAGGCAGATGCCCATTGTGAGGTTAGCCCCAGTGTGCACAGATAACTAAGCAAATATATTCATTGCCACCGCACTGCAACACATCTGTTGCCGTGGTGTAAGAGAGTCGTGTTTCTCTCGGTGGCCCTGTGTGTACAGGTGTACTTAATGAATTAGTGATCTGAAGGGCTGTGCTGTTTTCTGAGTTGATTTGCACATGTGAGCACACACACACTAATTGCTGTAGCCTTTATGGGTGATTTAATGCATACAAAAGCCACATTAGCGCATGTGCTTGAACACATAGAGATAATATGCCCCTTAGTTATGTAATGCATTCAGTAGAACATACTTTTCCCGATGGCATCCACATAGCGTTTGGTGTGTATGAATAAATAACGGAGGATAGCACACATTTAGAGCTTGTGGTTGTTAACCCATAATATGCATTTTACAATAACATGGCCAGACAGCATTGTGCATTTATGAAGCTCCCTGGCTGGCCAAGATCTTTCACCACTGGAACTGCAGTCCCTGAAGCACCCCAGATGAAAGCATGGTCTTGTGTTTCCAGAGAGTGTTTCCAGTTTCAGCTTTCATTTCAATGTAAAGATGGAGGAGACCTTGTGCTCTTTAAGTGTTTTCTGATGTATTGCAACGTGGGGTGAGATTCAGTTGAATACGGGCCAATGGGGAATCAATGACTTAATAGCCACTTGGCAATCCCTGCTGTGCGCTATCGTTCAGTCCTTCAAAAATAGTCTTTATAATGATTTCCTGAAGAATTATTTAGGTTAAGCTCATACATGGGCTTTGCTTCTTAAACTTCACATAGCCATGTCACAGTTGAACGCGAAGAAGGCTTCAAAGATTGTTGCTTGTCTCTCTTTACCTTTGATCTTTCCTGTATGTTATAGACATATGTCTACAGTCAACGTCCTCGCCATCGTATGGAGAAAAGCCACAATGTATGAATGTCACGTTCCCATGCAAAGTAGTCGAGTACAGCTGTATCACAGTTAGCCCTCCTCGCTACACCAGGCCCTGGCTGATGTCAACAAACCCTGACGCCCATGACAGGAAACCGGGGATGAGGGGGGCCGCAATGTCTGCGCATGATTCATGCATTGTTCCAATGCTACCTATCAAAGGCATATTGTGGCTAATATGCACACCGAAATATTGGAACACATCGCCAATCAATAGTTGTTGTCAGGGGTTTGTGTCGTGTATGTCGTGGTCGGCTAATTTATTGATTCATTCAAGGGCCTTAACTTTCGTGGATCTCGGTTGAGTATTGCTGACTATTTGAGTTGTCTTTGTACTTACATACTGTGATCTGCATTCATTGAAAGAACCTCAGTACAGGACGGGTCAGTATGGGTTGCATATAGACATGTGCATTACTTCTGTTTATTCTTTAAGCCTCATGACAAAAGGAGCATTGATTAATAGCCTGTTGTGTACACAACATATCCCTTTAAAGTCTGCACTGTCCGCATCAAAGTGTGACAGATCTTGCATCTTGGTCATAGGATGCAGATAAAATAATATATAGCTGACCAGGCCTGGCGCCACGAGGGGTCTCAAGGGGGCTTCGCCCGCTCAGTTGTATTTTTTGCCCCCTCTGCTATGTTATGTGACTCTGATTATGTATTCTTTGATTCTTTGAAACAGCAGCCTTATGTTGTCATTTAGCTTTTCTGAGGCTACTACATGGTTAAATCAACTAATGTTATTACATGAAAAAAATTCCCCCCTCGTGAATTTTAACAGCCCCCTCAGTCACTTCATGCTGCCGCCGGGCCTGTAGCTGACCTATACACTGTGTGTTATTGTGTCCTTTGTTTGCAGATTCAACTTCGGCATCTGACTTATGCTCCATAAGCTAGTTGACCTACGGACTATAAGTGTCTTGTTTGTAGATTTTGTCTTGGCATCTTACTTATGTGCTTTACTGTACGCTACTTCCTACGCACTATAGGCTTCTTATGTGCAGTGTGCAAAGTCCATTTGCTAGAGGAGCGTCAACAAAGCCATTATAAATGTACCCTAATCCTCTCTGCAAGCATGGAAAGAATACTGTCTTGAGTGACCAGGGTGTAACCGTAACATGCATTTCTAAAACAACATTTGATTAGATTAAAAAAAGTAATGTATGTAATCAAACCTCAAAATGTGAATTCATATTTATTTTGAAACACAGAAAAACTCAGACTCAATATGTTTTTTTAACTTGAGTATACTGTATTAAATGGTACTTTTCCAATGAGGAATCACAACCCTACGCGGTACATGTTAACCATATCCTGCTCACATAATTGAGAAATGTTAAGGAGTACAATCAATGTCTGAAGAAGGGCTTGCATCTCAAATGTCACATGGTGGTATCCCAATTAATGTTCATGGGCGCATTATCTCGTGTGCAGACTAGTTTTTCAGGGAGTACAATCAATCCATGTTCAAGGAAATAATGTAATTTAAATGGTTCACATTTCAATTTCATTCTCAGGGTCTCTGCGTAGAGTTGATTACCCTGCACGAGGGAAATAGAGGCCCGGTGCCTGTATAAAACTACCCTTTACACAAACCACACAGCTATGACATACAATTAGTCAAATGTACCCAAACACTTTCCATGGGGTTTAGATATAATAGAATTCAAAGTACTTTTCGACATCGACACAAGAAAACCACAGCAGATAAGTCGTAATTTGTGATACGCCGGCAAATTGCCACCTAACTTATTGCCACAGTCATGTCACGGCTTGCGCAGTGCGTTGAATGCAAAAGCAGAGACCAGAGTTAGAAGGGCAGATGCAAAAGGAAGCTTTACTTCATGTTAACAGAGACAGAAACCTACAACAAGAAACATTACACTAATTACACAAAGGAAGAACAGGTAGTGGGTGGGGTTGGTGCAGGATCGTTACAAGTCAAGGTTATCTGTCTTTTCAAAGCAAATCCATTTTCCATTAAGATCGCAAAATGAACTGCTCTTCATTAAGGCCATTGAAGTCCAAGTGGTGAATTACGTTTTTTTAATCTCCTAGTGGATTTTAAGGGAGGTGATTTACTAGTACCTCGATCCATTTCAACACTGTAAAGACTTTCAGTATATATTCTGTAAATATACAGTGCATTGCTGTCAGTTTTTTGTTAAATATTTAATAATCTAAAGTGCAAGTGATAGCTAAGGCAAATTATTGTTTGAAAGGGGGTTGTCACTTTAAGGGAATAGTGTCACGTGGGACACGGCAGCCATGTTTAGGATGACGTGCGTACGTTGGTGGAGTAAGTTAAGAGATGAGTCAAACTTTGTTTAATAAGAGACACAGTGGACTAAACATGTTTTGGTTGCAATAAAAGCTAGGGGTGCAAACGTGTACTTACGTGTAGTAAACGAGTACTCAACAAGCGAATCAATCACGATTACAAAAATATAAAAATATTATGTTGATGTGTATTTTGGCAAAGTTTTGGAGCAGGATATAAAAGAGGCTGTATAAAATAGGTTCCTTCGACAACGTTTAGTAGCTGGCCAGTTGGGCGGAGTTCCCCACGTGTTCAACAAGTTTTACAATAATGACGTCCAGATAGTATCAATAGTTAAAGTGAAATGTAAAGTAGCATAGTGCTGCTGTGGTGATCACACATCACAATAGCAGCTTATGCTATTAAAGTTAGAAAAATGTTGGATATTCAATAGATATTCACACTCTGAATTGGCGATGTGATGCAGTGAACTAAAGACGCGATCACCGCTATGAGTCCCGTGTGTCTAGCGGTAACCTGCCCAGTTATATCGCTGCCCAGGAGACAGGGTTTCCAAGTGAAACTGTCAGGCAGCAGCACTCTCTCTCTACAGAGCTATCTAAAAAGCAATTCAACAGGATACGTCACGTTTCAAAATATCCCTAATGGGTATAACAATAAAATCACTGTTTAGAAATGTGTCCTGCTAGCTCTACAGAGCAGGTCAAAAATTGAGTGACCAGGAGAGCTCCGGTGTGGGTGTGACGCACATGGACTGTATAAAAGACAGATTAAAACTGACTTATATGACTGACTCATCGCAGGTTGCTTAAAAAACCTTGAGCGCAGTGCACTTGTGAATGGTACACTAGAAGCTATGGAGTGTTTTTGCTTCCTCACATGAGTGCGCTGACGAGGGTACCACTAAGTGTTATACATTATCATAGCGGCATTAGCATTGTTGCCACATTTAGGAGAGCAATAAATAATCAGCTGGAGAATAATAAAAAAAAACATAGCGAGCTACTCAGACATCGCGAATACGGAGCGCAAGATGTTAAAGTGAGAGCAAGAGAAACTTTCCAGATCAAATCCGAAAGAGAGAAGAGAGAGAGAGAGGTATAGATTGATGGAGAAATGACGGAAGAAACAGACCAACCCAGATGTGCCACAGCTGCATGTATTGCTGTGGGGTTCCTGGGGCACAAGTGCGTTGAGGAATGCAGAGCATCAGCAGCAGCACCCGTCCGCCCGACGTGGCTCTGTGGACCCGGGTTCAAGTGATCCCGCCCCATCCCTGATGTTCCCCCGAGGGCTAATAATAGCCGCCTCCACAATAAGCTGTCACATTGTATTCTACAGAGAGGATGCTGGAGGGGAGATAAGGGTGTGTCTGAACACTGCTGCTGCTGAGCCTGCGTGGATCTGCTCACACACACTTGGGTTAAAATTGTAAATTTCACACACACATATTATATATATATATATATACTGTATATATATATATATATATATATAATGTGTGTGTGTGTGTGTGTGCGCGCACACGTATACATGCATCCACACACCATGGTTCATGCTCGCTCATACTCACATGCGCACAGACACACATACATGTGTGTGTGCACACACATATACACATATCCACACACATACATGATTGCACCCACATCACACACATTCTTTATCTCAACATATTCCAACCACACACATTTGTAACACACATACACACTAGGGATGAAATAACACTTCTGTTTAGCTTCAGATTTCACAGTCCACACACTATTTTATACTAGCTACTTAGAGCCAAACTAAAATGTTTCTTTGCTTGTCCAGTTTGAAAAAACGAAATCAAAACAGCACAATAAAACGAGTTGAAGGAGCTGAAGTAGAAAACACTCAATATATCAATATATACATTACACCCCCACGCACACATTCTGTGTTTCGAAAGGGAAGGATTAGAACCAGTCCCTTCCTGTCAGCAGTGGGAAACATTTATGCCGTGACTGTCCTGATTCAGTTGACATTGACGAGGATGTTGTTACGAGCCTCACTTTTATTGGTGATTTGGCTCGGGGCATATGTGTGTCTGCAATTTATGTGTGCTGGGTTTATTAAATCCCGCCGAGTACACACCACAGGATGTGAGCAGTGAGTGGACAATGATGAGTCCATTTAATGAGGCCTCATCAAACACACCCTTATCTTTTAGGGACATTATACTGGTGTGTCTTTTAGGGCAATAAAATGAAAATGTTATAGCAGAGGTGGGTGGATGCACAAACCAACATGCACACACACGCATACACTCGGACACACATATGAGCACAATCACACACACACACTTTTAGCTCACACTACTTTGTGTGTGCCTGTAACCAAACGGCAAATGACCAAGAAATATATGGGTCTGAGTGACTAATACCTGGGTCTGACTAATGCCTAATGTCAGTTAATATGAGATTCATATGGAATGCGGACGTTAACTTATTACTCCAGTACATAGAGACGATCTTGGTAATGGCATGGCAACGGGGAAGCTTTCTAAACCTAGTCCTCCCGAGTCCGGTCCAAGTTGACAGTTACTAACGTTTCGTTCAGCACATTCATTTTTAGACCAGTGAAGAGGCTGCTTGCGTCATGGCTGTGGATGTATCGAAAAATAATGCATACCTCTCCAGCCAATCAAAATCGAGTATTCACCAGGGCCATTGTATAAGAGACACTTAACCACCACCAGACAAACAACTCGGTTGAGCCTCATCATGGCTGGGGATTTTAATAACGCAAACAGCAAAAAGGTAATGCCAGACTTTTACCAACACATCACATGCCCCGCCAGAGGGGCAATGACACTGGACCACTGCCACTCACTGATCAAAGACGGCTGCAAAGCTCAGTCTCTCCTTCCATTCGACAAATCAGATCATGCCGCCATATTGCTTATGCCAAAATATAAACAAAGGCTGAAACAGGAAGCTCTGGTGACGAGGAAAGGGATGCTCCTCAGGACGCTCTGAGTGATGTAGCCTGGGACATTTTCAAGGACAGCTCAGACAGCATCGACATGTTTGCGGATGTGGTGACGGGATTTATTGATACTTTGGTGATAAGTGATATTGTGCCTAAGGTATCCATAAAGAACTATCCAGATCAGAAACCATGGGTGGACACTGTCCGTGATGCACTGAACAAACACACTGCTGCATACAATTCTGGGCTTGCAACCGGTAACATGGACTACAAAACAGCTGCATATGACCTACGGAGAGTGGTGAATGAGGCAAAAAGAAGGTATGGGGAGTGGAACTTCAGACAGGCGGACACAAGATGTCTGGCAAGGCATGAGGTCTACAAAGGGACAGACCACCATTGTGAGCAGTGACACCTCCCCGGCTAACGAACTGAACAACTTCTATGTGCGCTTTGAGGCTGGCGGTGCTGGAACGGATTGTGCTTCAAGCTCACAGGCAAAGCCTGCCCTCGCCCCGTAGCGCTCACCTCTGTGGCAATGAAGTGCTTTGAAAGTCTGATCAGGGACTATATCTGCACTTAACTGCCCAGCACCATGGACCCATTACAGTTCACATACCAACAGCACCATGGACCTATTACAGCTCACATACCAGTAGCACCATAGACCCATTACAGTTCACATACTGCAGCAACAGTCAATGGACGATGCCATCGCACACATACTGCACACTGCCCTCTATCACCTGGTCAACAAGGGGGGGAAATTATGTGAGAATGCTATTCATAGACTACAGCTCGGCGTTGAAAACCATTATCCCCCCCAAGCTCGTCACCAAACTCAGGGACCTAGGACTGAACACCTCCCTGTGTAAATGGGTCCTTGACCTCCTGATGGGCAGAACCTAGGTGGTGAGGGTTGGCAGCCACACCTCATCATCACTGACCCGCAACACGGATGCCCCATCAGGGTTGTGTCCTGAGCCCTCTGCTATACACCCTCTACACACACAACGGTGTGGCCACTTTCAGCTCCAACACCGTCGTCAAGTTTGCTGAGGACCCAACAGTGGTGGGCCTGGTCTCCAAAAACTACGGCGAAGGCCTACCCGGAGGAGGTGGAAAAACCTGGCAGGACAACAACCTCCTCTTGGACGTCGTCAAAGGAGCTGATAGTGGACTTTGGGAAGACGCACATCACCTCGTTGTCCATATCACAGAGGACCTAACATGGACCGTTCACGCGGACACCCTGGTGAAAGGAGCACGTCAGCGCCTTGATCACCTCAGGCGTCTGGGGAAATTCAGGGTGTCAGGACTTTCTACACGTGCACCTCAGAGAGCCTCCTGACTAGGAGCAGCACCGCCTGGTACGGGAGCAGCGCCCAGAATGAGCGCAGGGCTCTGCAGAGGGTGGTGTGGTCGGCTTAACGTACCCCAGGGGGGTGCTCTCCAAGACATTTATGCCAGGCCAGGAAAATCAATCAGGATTCCAGCCACCCGAACGATGGCCTCTCCTCCCCACTGAGGTTGGGGAAGAGATACTGTATTGGCAGGGCAAATACAGAGAGGCTCAGGCAGAGCTTCTACCCCAGAGCCATACGGTTCCTAAATGAGGACCATACGCCCCCCCCCCCCCCCCCCCCCCCCCCCCCTCATAACAGACTATCACTTACTCTCAGTGAAATACTGCACATCATCACATTTTAACCATATGCTGCTACATACTGCACTGTACATCCAATACTGTTTTTGTACAGCTAAAGCCTCTGTACACATATATATCTAAACTTCATGGCTGTGATTTAATTACATTTTCATTTAATATGTATCTATTTTATACAGTATATACTAGTACTTGTGTACTTGTATTTCACCTGTTCACTATTACACTTATTTTATCATCTGTTGTCTAAGCACAGTCAAAGGAGCACACATAGCAGTACTTTACGAATACAGGCTCTCTCTGGCGCTGTAAATGCTCATGCACAGGCATTGAAATGCACACACACACACAAAGTCAAACTAATCCAAACTTTTTTTTGTCCCCAAAGGATCTCCTACACGAAATGTGTTTTCTTATACTTTTTTATCCATCCGCTCCATCAGCCCATTTAACAAGGGTGGATGGTTCCCCTGATCCGGGGTCTCTATAATTGCCGATGCCTCCAGTTGCAGCACTGACTCACCTCTCCTGCGGCTCCAAGCCTAAATCTAATGCCACTGAGTACGACTGCATGCCATTAATTACGGTGACAGGGAAGAGGAACGAGGCCACCGCATACCAAAACTAGCCAGTGCCTGGATGTCTCTCACTGGGGCTTGGCGGCGGGGGAAAAGAAAGAAGAAGAGTTCAGTGTTATCTTATCGAAGTGTCAGGAGAGTTGTCGGTTCTTCGGGTGACAGAAGAAGACAACACACAGTGGGGGCAAACGAGGATCCAAAAGCAGCTCACTTGATCACCCACCCGTGTGTGTCTGTGTGCATGTGTTATTGTGTATGTGTGCTTACAATACCATAACAGCTTTTTTATGTATAGATGGAGAAAAATAACTACAATTTGTAATGAATAAATAAATCTATATTTTTTTGTGGCTTTACTGATTCATCTTCTTGCCGTTAAGATTTAAATCCTCAGTTCAAGGTTTTCTATCCTCGTCTTTGTGAAACCTTGTCTTTGTGAAACCATTCAAACAAAGACATGAATAACGACAGTTGTGAATGAAGATTAGTGGTTTAGTCATCATTTACTCATAACGGAGAAACATGTGCGAGAGAAAGCTGTCATTGTGGAATTTATCTTGATTCAGTATTCAAAACCTGTAATGTCCCATTTGACTGTTCATTGTGTGTCAAATATGTGTATGAAAGGGTTGGTAGAGGACCAGTAACGATCCGTGTGGAAGTAAAGTCATTGCATAATTACAACACTACACTTAAGCACCGGTCAAGATCACTCACTGCCAAGATCTCACCAGTATCAAACAGGCTTTTGTAATTACAGTATTGGCTAATGGACTGGCTTGAAAAACTAGCGCAACTGAATGTGCATGCCAAGGACTATCAACTGTGAACCATTTAAGATGGGCAGCAGTGGCTCAGGAGGTAGAGCGGGTTGCCTAGTAATCGCAAGGTTGCTGCTTCGATCCCTGGCTACTCATAGCTAAGTGTCGAGGTGTCCCTGAGCAAGACACCTAACCCCTAACTGCTCCCGGTGAGCTAGCTGTCGCCTTGCATTCAATGTGTGAATGTGAGTGAATGTGAATGTGAAGCAATAATTTTAAAGCGCTTCAAGTGGCCACTGGTCAGAAAAGCGCTCTATACATGCAGTCCACATTGCACACAAAGCACATTGCAGCAGTTGACCTTGCCACCGAAGTGGCTTTGCTGGGCTCCTCCGATACAGGTGGAGTTGGTTTATCAACTACACACACTCCACGCACACGAAAGAGGTAATCTTTAGTCAAGTAGTGGGCTAATTATTATACATTATTACTGAAGATTGTCAGTGCATTTAACCTGCTGTATCTTGGGGGCAAATTTGGCACATGTGTATCCTCATTGTGCTATGCCGACTGTGATCCATGGCAGTTGATTCTGTGATGATAACAGAGATAAACCAGCATGGAGGAATCAATATTGTCAGAAACGGCATGCGTGGATGGGAAAGATAAGCCAAAACACAAGGTTTTGCTCTTTCTCTGAATTGCTTTGTAAACCCTGGAGATAACGGTATTGAGCCATTCTGTTTTCCTGATGCATGTTAATGGCACGCTAAAAATATACACCCCACCCCCCTCCTCTCCTCTCTTACTCAACATGTGTGGGTCGTGGGTCAAGTGTGGTGGCTCTTGCTCCACACAGCCTATTATCACAGTGCAAAGCAGAAACAACACTCAACCTACTATTTCTGGATGACCAATCAGCCAGAAACTGTTACGACTGCTTCATTGTCTTAGGCTTTGGGCAACATGTCCATGTCACATTACGCATTTCATTCCCTTGCTGCTCATCTCATAACAAAGACACTTCTTCGGTTTGGTCTGCCCTCGGGCCTTGATTCAAACTGATTCACGAGGCATACTAAATACATTATTATAATTTAAATGCATAAATGACTGTTTGCAAGTGTGTGTCAGAGTCACAGCTCCGATGAAGTTCACATGATTGGTATCATATAATGGCAGGAGTAATCCAAAGCATATATTACATTCAAAGCATGTGTGAGGCTGAACACAATATTATTCATTTGTACCCTTACCATACCGTCTAACTGCCTTTGGGCACCATAACCTCAATCAAGTATGTGCCTATATTTGAATAATATTTGTGTAAAATAAAAATAATAACAATACAAATTAAAGCACATTTTTATTTACCCTGCGTGGTTAGGCAGTGACTCTCATTTCATTGAGTATGATGATGACATTATGTTTTACACTAAATACAACCTTTCTCTTATCATTTTTTTAATTAACATATGGCCTGCATTCTTACAAACAAAGTCTGTTAGGAGTGTCACTGTCAAGGTCACACAAACAACATCTGCCCAACAAACAACAGCAACAACTGTTTTCATCAAGGTCAAAAAAACAATACTACTTAATAAAACTCTGCTACCTATTGCCAAAGAAAAGTCCAATTTCCCTGAATAGGGAACAAAGACCCTTGGCATCTGAATGCACTGTCGCATCACAAAGACATTACACTAGATCAGTCCACACAGCCTTCAGAGAAAGACCACTTCCATTAGGTAATGTTGTCTGTATTGCCATTAAATGAATAAGGGCTCAATGTTTGGCTTGCAAGGGTGCCGTTTCTTGGGGAAAGTTGGAAAACATGTCCACCTGCGTCACCGTGGGGACGGCTAATGTCAGAGTGGTTTTTGACCCGGGGGGGGGGGGGGGGGGGGGGGGGGGGCTCTAGATGCTATGTACACAGTGGGAGACATTGACCTCCATCCACCTCCACCCCTCCTCCACCAAGTGTGTGCACACACACACACACACACACACACACCACCCACAAACACACACACACACAAACACATGTCACCCATTGAAGGCTAATCCCCAGCAGAAGCATTGACCAGTTGATTTGGTTTAGTCATAAATACAATCCTTGAAAACTTTGACGTATTAAAAAAATAACACAATAACAACTAACAAAAATACCCCTGGCACGACAACTTTCTGTTCTTTTACTGTAATGCAACAGTTTATTGAACAGCATTTGGCTGTTTACATACATAGTTTCTAAATGAGACCAGATTGTCTAATAACATAATAATACAAAACTGGTATTGCAGTTATACACGCATGCCCTCTGAGGAATGCCTTTCAACTCTGCTGATGGGAAATCCTCAAATAAGAATTGTACTCGTACCTGTATATACATTTATAGGTTAGTGTACTTCTTGTCCTGGGCCACTGGCAGGAGTGGGAAGAGTTAATATCCATGTTCACATCATGAAGAGAAAACAGCAGATTATATTTAACCAAACTTAATTTGCGCTAAATTATGTGGTATGTTGGCCAATGTACCAAATACTTTCCATTTCTTTAAAAGGTACCATCCGAACACAACAACACATCTCTTTTGTTTGTACCGTTTATTATGGTAATAACACAACAGACCACTGTTAAACACAAGACCATGACTCGTCGTATCGTGCCGTCCTTCCCATCCCTTCACCCTGCCCATCTCCTCTTCAACTCCTCAACGCCATGATGAGATGTTTGCTATTTTGTCTTTCACACGCTAACCGAGCCCGGTGCTATTTTCTAAACATGCATCACAAATGTCACCTCGGCTGCTCTCCGCTGTTAAACCTAATATCTCTCTCTCTCTCTCTCTCTCTCTCTCGCTCTCTCGCTCTCTCTCTCTGTTCACAGAGATTTCATTAATTACCCCGAAGCACCTGTCCTCCCTCACCTCACCCCCCACCACCCGCTACCACCACCGCCAGGTTGTCATAATCTAAACACACAGAATAATTCAGTAATTCAGTATCCCCCCCCCCCCCCCCCCCTCCACACGCACACACCCACCTCAGTGTCATTGTGGGGGAGACATTACTGAATGATGGCGGTCTATTAGGAAGCCAGGTGGGGTCCCGTGCATCACGCCAGCTACAGATGTCTCGGTAACGTCTGACCGGCCACCGGTGCAGAATTATGGTAATGTGGGGGGGAAATAATGACGCAAATGTGTGTGTTTGTCGTTCGCCACCCATCACAAATCGCCCCTCTTGCTCTGTTACGCAGCGTTGGGGGATACGTAATGGGGCCATTCAGGGCTGGCAAATTCACACGACGAGATGAATGAATAAAAATAAATAAATAATAATAATAACAATAATAATCCAGCATCAGATGATCATTTGTATTGTTTTTGTGCAGTGCTTTATACAGATGGCTTTTTGTGCTCATTCAAAACAGCTGTTTCTGAGGGTTTCTGTGATTTACAGTTAACAACAAGGGAGTCATGTGTGTTAGTGTACCATTCCCAGAGGGGATGTTTCTCCAGAGATGCAGTATCTCGCGAAGGTCATGAACTCCAATGTGACATCCAGTGGAAGAAAAAACCCAGATCCCCTGTATAGACAACAGATAGAAGTTTGCTTTGTGCGCCCGTATGTTTGAGTGCATCTGTGTGAGTGTTTGTGTGTGTGTGTGTGTGTGCGCCTGCGCACTTGCATGTGTTTACATATGGGCAACTAACCATGTGTATATTTGTGCACATGTCACTTTTATGACCTCATTAGTCTCTGTGTAATGATTACATTACCTGCATCACAGACTGCCGCTTAAAATTGTGTCTGGCGTCCATGGGGCGTTTTCCTTTTTTTCGTGTGTGTGTGTGTATGTGTATGTGTATGTATGTGTATGTGTGTGTGTGTGTGTGTGTGTGTGTGTGTGCAGGGTTTACAGCTGTGGCAGTGCTGAATGTCCCCTAGCTGAGGCGCATACATTGCACACATGCACATGTCAGGCCGCATACACACTCCTCTTCCCCTGGCAGACGCGTGGTGCTCAGCGGTGCATGACACGCTTGCACGTGGACCGCTCTCCTCTTTGCAACGCATTCGCAAGACAAGTCTGTTAAGGTGTAAATAATGTACGAGTCTCTCTGCCTTTTTTATACCATCCAAACTATGTGAAGTCATGGGAAAGGCGAACATGCTGTGGACATCCGTTAAGCCAGACCTAGTCTGGCTTAACGGATGTAAGTTGTTGGTATATGGCTGCCCAAGCCTGCCATTGGGCGACTATTTCAGTCGCCCAATGGCAGGCTTGGGCAGCCTTATACCAGGTTCTGGGCGGGCTTATACCTTATACTAGCAACCTACACGCTGAAAATTGCAAGTTTTGCCAAAGATCGCCAGGGCTCGCCTCCCCACAAGTCCCCCCCCCAGACACCATTTTGAAAGGGCACCGTAGCGGCATCCCGGGCTTAGCGCCGCCCAAGACGATTGTGATTAGTTAAAGAAATACAAACAACACAGAGTGTTTTTTTTCCCCCTATACCAGAATGGCAGTGAGTAGAGCCAGACCTTTCTCCAGTGCTGGCACAGCGCTTAAACTAAGTGTGGAGATAGGGCTGGCTATGCAAGACTAATGGAGACCAGACCCCAAGCCGCGTGGCTCTATAGGATTCGCCTCATGAATTGACGCCTGCGTGTTTTGCTCCTTGAAAACGGAGTGAACAACACGCTGTGGTGAATTCATTCATAATGGGCTCACTGGCAACATGGAGCGAAGAAAGAACCGTTTATGGAAGAGGAATGAGTCTCGAAATGATGGCAGGGGGTTGAGCGTTCAGTTCATTGTACACCCCGTTGTGTTTTGTTTTTTTTAACCCACACCTCCGCTCTCTCTGTGTGATGGCACAGGGATGGGTGGCTGTGTGCTGCTGGGTCTGCAAGACTAGTGCGAAACCAGGTGGTGCATTGTTTCATTCGCCTCCTTTGCCAGCAAACAGGTGACGTTGGAGCTGCATCACCTGTGGCTAGCTGCAGCGCTAATGGCTCATTGCGTGAAGGTAGATCCCGCTGACAGAAGCAAATCATAGGAGTAGCGCCATCAGTCCTAACAGACAAGGTTTACATAACTATGAAATGTGTGTGTGCGTGCACGCGTGTGTGTTGTAGTGTGTGTGTGTGTGTGTGTGTTTGTGCGTGTGTGTGTGTGTGTGTGTGTGTGTGTGTGTGTGAACTTGCCGTACCCTTTCACTTAAAGCCTTCTAGTCCCTCTCTGCCTCTCCTCCTCTTGTTGTGATATTGTCCCTCCTTCTTGAAGCTCCTGACCTCACAACGTTTTCCTGTGGATGAGCTGTTCAGGTCCAGGTCGGCATATCATACATTTGTCATGAACAGAGCACTTAACAGATTGCTCAGCGCCTCAAATGTTTGTTGAATTTTTCAGCACCCAAAATGATTTCTGGAGGCAGCAGAGCGGTGACATACCAAGACTCAGACTCACACATGCACAAACACACACACACACACACACACACACACATCCATACATACACATACATACACGCATACACACACATGTATTTACATTTGAATTACAGTCATTTATGTTCTGTTGAGCATGGAGGGGATCACACACACACACACACACGCCGGCCCAAATCCCTCAAGAGAAGTGGATCAGTACAAGCTTTTCTTTAAATACAAGCTTTTAGCCGGTTTCTTTTGCAGTTCCAGAGTGGGTCGAGCGGTTCATCGGACCGATCTTCCAGAAGTCTGCTGGTGTCTGCTGGTCGTGACTGGGGACCCTCCTCTCTCTTCTCTACCACTGTAGCGTTTGATGAACTCCAGACTGATGACCTGGATCACAGAGTAGATCCACTCCACAGAGCATTCACATGGCAGCGGGGGGGGGGGGGGGATTATGATACGTAAACAGCCGCTCCAACCAATCTCGCCGACCGTAGGAGCAGAGCAGCGACTAGATAGTAGCCTCGGTAGAAGCTACACTTTAAAATACGCGCGGAGAGCCGCGGAGAGCCGCGGTAGCACGTGAGCCGAGCAAACGGGGTGCCGTCATTATTCAACAGGAACTTTTGATAAACATCACAGGGATTATTCCCCGGTTTATTTTTGGGACTTCTATTTTTACTGGGCCGTACTGGACTTGACCCTGAATCATTAAACACTGTCAGGTGTCTCTTAGTGTGGACAGCAGAGTGCACTTGTGGCCCAACGCATGTGGCAAGGGGCCAGGGGATTCTGCAGTTAAAGTAAGCACGGGATAAACCTTTACATTTTTTTTCGATCTCGTCATTTTTGTTTCTACAGTTTTATTATTCAAATATGCAGCAATTTGGGCCAAAAACGAAATCTTATTTCACATCAAAAATCGTGAATGCAAAGGTTTTGGATTTGGTCATTTTTTCCGTGGCGATGACTACTTGGGAAAGGTGTCCGGCTTTCTAACAGACTTGATAATAATATGGTATCATATCCCCCCCCCCCCCTCCCTCCCCCATTGTATAAAGCCATGGGCCAATCTTGGAGAGTAGGACCAATCGTGTAGAGCACTGTCTACTGAGGGCGACTGTCCTCTCATAAGTGAATGGCAGGATGACTGATGGAGGCGCTCTTGTGGGCTATATGCTCTGGTACGCCGGACCGCAGCCTTCTGTCTCCTGGCGGACGTTGCTTGTTTGTATACTGTCACCGTAATGATGTGTTATGAGAGGGAGTCTGTGTCCACGGGCGAAAAGAAACAGCCGGAGAAACAAACCTCGAAAGCCTGTTTTTAAGCCATGTCTGGTGCCCCTCTCTTTATATGATTGTATTGTCACTTACTTTGTTAGTATCGTAATTGCTATTGTGTTTTTGATGTGATGCTGCTGTATCCCCATAATTTGCCCTCGGGCATTAGTCTGTCTGTCTGTCTCAGTTTGTTCTCTGACGTTAATAATCAACACGTTAGACTGCACAGAAACGCGTGCTTATCATTCATCCGCACCTTCACTTTATCTTCTTCATCATGTTCTTCCTCTGCCTATTAGTATTCAAATTACTGTTGTTTTTTCTGCATATTTTGGTCTTGATTCAGACGTTTTCACTGTCTCGTTCTCTGGACAAACAGCCAAACGGTAAAATAGGAGTAGAGAGAAATGTTTTGACAGCACAAAAATGAGGTTGGTACCAAACGTTGTTATCGCACAAATTAAGCTTTTCTCAAAATGCTACACAAACATTTTTCCGCAGACAACCTTCTGTTTGGTCCATAATGGCAAATTGCTGGTGTTGACAGTTTGTTCCCTGTGTATCTCAGACAGACCGAGTAAAGCCTCCACTAACTGTCACAGAGAGAACAAGTGAAGATTTATGACCTTGACAACACGCTGTCACATCAAATTCAAAAGAGCAAACTTTCCTTAGCTTTTTTACCTGCCCCTGTGACATTGTCGGTACAGCACTACTACACGCTGTCTGGGTTTTGGGTTTTCTTACGTGCTTGGATTAAAAAAGCTGACTGCAATCGCTGCGGGACAACAGGGAGGGGTCACTTTCATCTTGCTGTTGTGCTTTCAGGGGTATATATTTTTTTATTTGTTCACGTTATCTCGCTCGGTAGGCATTGGGTTTGCTCTCCGCACAGCGGGACCTGTGGGTTTTGAAACTATTAACAAAATGTACAGATGAAAGAGAGAGAGCGCAGTGGAGAGAGGGAGAGAGTGAATTGAAAGAGACCCTGGAATCTATAGACAATGAAATCTCGCCATGGCGCGCTATGTCGTACCTCAACGTACCTCACGTCTCGATCTCCGGCCCTGTGTTCATTAGGAGGAGAGCGTACCACATGGGTGGAGGCCGCTAACAGGATGCGCACTGCGAGGACAAGCTCAGCGCGGTTCTTGCTTTGATCGCGTGTCCTGGGTTGGCCTGTTAAGGTCAGATGAAAGGGATGCTGTGACACCGCAGCATCCCTTGTGTTGCTGACACAGTGAGACATCCTAAAGATCTGAAACACAATATGTGAACGCTGTGCTGAACAGCTCTCTGGTTCAAAGGAAGACATCACCATCGTTGATGTTCTGTACGTGTACTATAGTGTATCTAAATCACAGAAAGTATGTTTTCTGGCGGTTATTTGGCGGGTGAGCCTGGGCCAATTGCATTTCATGAAAGTAAAACACATCTGTTGAAGATAAGCCACTGATAAATTGAAGTAACATGAGTAGAATGGAATGTGTTTCCAAGTGTATAAAGACTGAGCAAATGTCGGAAAATATACAAAATCAATTTTTTCGCAACCAAAAAACATACTTCTCATGCCTTTTGTTAAAAAAATGAAATTGACATAAAAATGTTGTGCTGCACACAGCAGCGATAGGCCAAAGTAACACTATGATAAACCAAGCTGACTACAAGAGATGTAGGCGAACTTGCAGCCCATCAAAGTCTCTTTGATGAAGTATAGGTAGGTACCTCTCTGTGGGCCTAACCAGCGTGTCAACAGAGAGGCATCAGCAATTCACAATCATATTTCCAGCCCCACGTAGAACAGCTCATGAAAGAGTCATCCCACACTTTAGCTGACACAAACACATACACACAAAATAAAATCCATAGACGCACCTGTACAGGTGCGATTCATATGTTATGCAACTCTCCCAGTCCCGATCTGATGATGCTCTACCCACTCACAGTCCAAAGGATCTCTCTATCTCTAATCATGAAATAACCATAACACACACACACACACACATACACATCCATGTTGTACACTTCATACCACTGTCTAACTTCATGCTCAAGACAATGATCAATGCATGCTAATAAAAAGGTACATTAATTCCAGTTTAATAAATAAGATAAAGATAAGAGCGTGTGAGGCGTAGAGGTGGGTCTTTATTCATGTTGCCTGGTGCCTCATTGATGGATCTGTGGAAACCAGACCATCAAACACTATTGAGCAGTTTGAATATGAGCAACAGCAGGCACCGCAGTGGACCAAGGTTGGTGCAGTATGCATTACTTGTCTACTGAATAACTTCATGTCAGAAACATATCATAGCAACTAATATAGGGAGATTGGTCATGGCGGGTCTTAAAAACAAAATAACATTTACTTCAAATAAATTCATATTACATTATATTAAATGTTTTTCAAGTGTATTGCTAATTAAAATATATGGTTGAATTCAAAAATCCACATTAATGAAACGCTTAATAAGGCTCTTTAGCTGGATAATGAGGAAACTAACTTTAAACATGAAATAGATACACTTGGTGCACTCTGAAGTCTGTTAACTGTACAAGTGCTAAATCCAACATACCATATAGCGGAGGAGACATATTTTCCAAAACACTGGAGAGTATCCCCATTTTAGGGCTCCCACGGCCATTCGGCTCCACTGATTCGCTGCCTGATGGCAAATGATTAGCCCGGCAACACATGTCATATCTCCAAACAAACTGAACCGGCCTGACGAAGTGAAGCAGACCGAGAGACACCAACTTACCAAATTAGGGTTGCAGGTTGCATGACGGAGGAGGTTAACATGTAAGGCGCTGCAGTATTTATATACAGCATGCTTTTATCAGGAATGCGCAGTCCCCATACGTGTACAATGTACATACTAGGCCTACATACCGCGCAAATCCCTGGATTTAGGCGAGGCTAGGGGAAACGAGAGCTTGTGAATGCTGCTACGTTTGACTATTAGGTTTGACTTCTGTTATTCACTTGGCTCCTTTTTTTGATTACATTTTTGTTTCATGAGCTAATTTATTTTTATGCAGTCTTTTATGCATTTGGTTATATGAGTTTATTAAGGAGGGAGGAGAGGGAGGGGGTTATCATGTCATCATGTTATCATGTTATCATGCTCTGTGATGGCCATGGTGCTGCATCCTCAATGTAATTTGTAATTGGAATACAACACACACAATTAAAAGCTTAACATCATACCATGGTGAAATATCAAGTAGAAATGGTCAATACATTTTTCCAGAAAATGAGTCTCAATATATTTTCCACGTAGGCGGCTCTTCAATGGAGTCCATTCTCCTGGTCGACATCAGTCTTCCAATGACCCCTTATGTGCTGAGTGACTGTCGCTTGTTGATTCATAATGAGCACTTCCCTCTGATTCTCCACCGTTATGACTCGCAGGCCATGCAGGTCACAATTTGCATAACATAAAGGAATGGACCTGATTAGTGGGGAAGGAACCAGGCGGTCTATTGTGATTGACATCAATAACACGACTGCGCATACGCTGCTTTTAATCGCGGTGAGAAGCGGAAAGATTAACAACATACATGTATAAAAATATGCGCGAGCGACCTGTAACCCATTTCCCTCCCGGTGGGGTTACTGACACAATTGTTGTGTGTGCAGCCGTGGTTTGCGAGAAGCATTGTGCGCGGGACCACACACTCACACACATCCGGAGGCCGTGAAATGCAACCTTAGCCTGCGACCGCAAGCCAATGAGCTGCTTCGCTGGAGCAGCTGGTGTTAAAATTGCCTGCTGCGTGACGGTACTTGAGCTGTAACTGTCGAATGAGACTCCTGCCCGCTGTTTGGGTCCTAGAGAGATCAAGTGAAAACCACTACCTGTCCTCGATCCACGCCGCTATCGCTCGCCATTACTGCGTAGCCCCAACTGGAAAACAGTCGTCCTCTCATCAACCCCCTTCTCCGAGCTCAGCACATCCACCACGGCTCTGTTCAATGTACTTCACTCCTCCAGGGGTCAGCCACTCTGAGCAGCAGTTCATACTTGACAAACATAATCACAGAAAGAAACAGACGGCGGGCCCATGGGGTCAAACAGGCTACAGATTCAGGGAAATGTGAAAATGAAAAAATAGAAGTGCACTAGAATCCCGCGCATGCACGAGAACAGTCGCACACGCACAGCAAGTGCGGCGACATTTCTTTTTGATGAACTGGGCCAAGAACAGGATGTCACTGCTAATTTCCTGTTTGATTTCAGGGACCTATTAAATATTACCTTAATTATTTTCTAAATTGAGATCAACATCTATTCGTACACTATTTATGTTGTTTGAGAACATTCTCGAGGGAAAATGGGGGAGTAAAACGTCTGGTTTAAGTTACGCTGTGTCGTAAAAACAGTTTGTGGCACTCAAGGAATTTGGCAAGATCAGATAAGTGGGGCTGATGATTTACTGGTCTTACAATATTTTTTTGAACTCATGTCATCCCAGATAAAACTAGATTAACCCCCAGGCAGCCATAAAAACGACACATGTGTCAGCTGTCCAATATGGTCCAGCTGAATTTTAAATTGTCTGTACAGCTCTGTCATAATTAAATGTAATTTACCCACAATACTGCATTTTTTTGTGACGGTAGACAGCTTGGAAAAAAAGTGAGCAAGGCCTCTGGGCTGTGATATCGCTAAAGTGATGAATGAGTGCTTTAAACACAGCAATGTGGATTAATGTTCTGTCCAATAAGCGCTGTTCCAGGCCTACAGTCTGTCTCTGTCCAGTCCACAGAGACTATTCAAACACACGCACTTCACCAGATCAACTTCAGTCGTCGAGACCGAAGGACGACTCTTTCACAAGCACATCAACCAAAGTTGATGATTAGAGGTTATCAGAAGGAAAACCCCTTACTCCACCACAAGCCACACGACCCTTATATTAAACAGGTAACATCAGCGTTGAAACCCCTGTGAGCTAAGATTCGGGTCAAGGGAACTTTTCGTGAATGACTTTGGGGGGGGGGGGGGGGGGGGGGGGGGGTCATCAGAAAGCGGCCTGCGCTGCGAGTCCTGGATCGTGGTCGCGTTGCATCCTGTCGTGGTGAAGCGGTTCGCTCTCAGAGGAGCGCATCGCAGCGAGACTCTTCATGGTTTATCTGCCTTGAACTCTGCTTCACCCCGCTATCAGATATTAGGCCACTCAAGCGGCAGAGAGAGTCTAGCTAACGTATGCAGCCATGAGCAATACGGGGTGAGGGACCCTGGCTGCGTCCCAGCCCACCTCTCTCTCTCTCTCTCTCCTTCTCTCTCGCTCTCTATCTTTCTCTTTCTCTCCCCTCATACACTGCCTACGCCCCTGAACAATATAAAACCAGAGGGGAAACAAAAGAAGAAACAGTAGAGTAGGAACCAGGCTTGGGCGATTGGATGAATGTATCGGCGATTGGCCAGTCCGATCGCCAGTTGTTTTTTTCTGGACAATTTTGTATTTCTTTTTACCTTATTTTGCTCATTTAGTGGTCTGCCTCCTCAAGAATTCAATGCGGTAAATAATTAAGCTGTAAAGCACAATTCAAAGCGTGCGTGAATAGGAACTGACAGTTGGAGTTGGGCCATATGCACGTTCTTGGCAGTGACTGCAGTGACTAAATGACATTTAAGCCGTCTTTAGTGGTTGCTGTCCAATCGATTGGTGCTGAAAAGCAACATCAATTCATAATTCATATTGGAGAACTAGACCCAAAACCGTATGTGCAGTTGTGCACCCTGATCATTTAATAGCGTAGTTATGTTATAGCCGTTTGTTCATTTGGAGGCTGCAAGCGGATGCGTCCTTCATCTGACGCCATCGGACTCTGTTTGAAATCGTGTCGTGTAAAATTAGATTTTCACATTAAAGACCGCGCGTGTCAGAGGATAGGTGTGGTGAAGGCAAATTGATTCAAACAGAAAACATTTGGTCCACAAAATCACAATAATCACACAAAATAATAATAATAATATTAATAATAATAATATAGGCTACAGCCTAGCATAGGCTATTGCTTAGCCTAAAACAGTGAAAGAGTGGAACCATACCGCTAAACTAAAGTGTATCACCATTTCACGCAATCGATGGTTCAATCTATGATATGAGTGATTTCTGACAGAAATGTCACTGTTTCATTGTGGTCTGGGATGCGAGATGACGAGAAACCAGATATTTCTGGTAGAAACGTCAGAAAGGAAATCAAAATATCTGAGAGAGGAAACCCATGCTTGTGCTGTGGTGAAACCACATCAGAGGTTGTTGCTTGCAGGCATTTTCGAAAGAAAAGTGGGTTATTGTGTTGCCCCTTTTCTAAGAGGTTTGTTTTTATATTTCTCTGAACAACCGTTCACCATCGCCACCACCACACAATCCTCCATTGTTGTTTGATGTGTTAGACACTGTTATAAAATGAGAGGCCATTGCCCTGTAACAGCAAATAATTATCGGAGGCAGTTCAACTGCTTCAATATTTAGTTTGGGACAATCGAGTCTGAGAGAAAAAAAAAACCCAACACATTCAGAACGCAATTTTCAGAACAAAATATAGCTGTAATTTAACATGTTTGGACATTCATTTCATTACGACATGTGCACTACTATGCTACCTGGTCGCTCAGATTGAATTATCCCAGTCTGATGTCAGAGATAGATATTTCGATGAATTTCAATCGGTAATGAATTTTAATGAATTTGAATTTCATACTCATTTAGCATCAAAGGCCTGATACTATTTCGCTGTCATAGACAATCCACCTTTGTGCTCACATGAAAAGGATGAACAAAATAAATACATTTCAAATCAACTCAAAAGAAAAGCCCACCGCTAAAGCCAAATGCACTATGGCGCTCTTATTTGATTCACTGTTTGTCCACATGCTGTGTGATAACATGAATTATTTATCATGTCCCACAATGGCCACACTGTCAGCTGTTGGTCCTCCGAGATGAAGTGGAACTAATGGGGTCAGGAGTGTGTGAGGATTTCCTTGTAGCGGGCTAATTACCTGTTATGTCCCGCTGTTGTAATCTGTAGCACGTCGCCCGCTACCTCCCCAGCAGCTCTCTGGGCTCAGCCACTTAGCTGCCCGCTGCATTGCCCTTTTAGCGGCCCCTGCCCAATCAAGGCCCTGCGGTCGGCGCGTTATTTAGCCACCTAGCGCTGCCCGTCTCAGGGAATAACCTGGGGGCCTTCGTCACCTCTCAGAATGGCTTGTTAGGGCCATTACTGACATTAAAGCTCTGACATGTCGCTTCGAACCAGAGGGACCAATCTGGCCGTCTCTGATGCTTTTCCTTTTTTTCCTCGAAACAGGAAAGCGATTCTTCACAGTGACCACATGTGAGCCCCCATGCCCACCATTGAGATGTATTCTTATGGTCCAATGACGCCCCTCGGCCAATTAGGGTTGCTTGTGGTTATGGATTTCAACAAGAGGTCCACTAGGAGAAGCTGAATGGTGGTAATGGTGAGTAACTTTATGCAAAAGTAACTTTGCATAAAGTCAACTGAACTTCAGTCTTGTGTCCACACCCCTTCGCTCCGTCTCAATCCAGGTGGCGAGAAGCATTTCCCCCTGACCCATTGTGCATATCGGCAAATAGATCTTTTTGCTCAAAGTAAAATCTATTTTATTTGCAAATGTTTGTATCTTTTCAATATTCCAGATATTTGTATATATATATATACTATATATATATATATATATATATATATATATATATATATGTATATTTATTTGTGAAGTGTAGTTTGTGTTTCTGTATCTCTTCATGGAGCCCCTTGCATTGGAAAGTCGATCCAATGGATTTCTTATACTTCATACTTTGTAGTCATAATTTTTATCGATTGATTTCACGTTTCAATCTTTCTCCCCCCTGTGCTACTTCTCTTTTAAAGTCTTCTCCCTCTGAAGACCATATCTTCAGTCCTTTCAGTGCTCGGATTCTACAGAAAAACCTACAGAAAGCCGTTACTAGTTAATCATTGCATCTGCATAGCGCACGGTTGCATAAGTGTGGTCAACAAGTAGGATAGTGGGCTAGAAAATGAGTCTAGATCTATATGATGTCGGACATGAGAGAGAGAGAGAGAGAGAGGTAGAGAGAGAGAGAGAGAGAGAGAGAGAGAGAGAGAGAGAGAGAGAGATAAAGATAAAGAGAGAGAGAAAGAAAGAAAGAGGCAGAAAGAGAGAGAGGGGCAGAGAGAGAGAGAGAGAGATAAAGATAAAGAGAGAGAGAAAGAAAGAAAGAGACAGAAAGAGAGAGAGGGGCAGAGAGAGAGAGAGAGAGAGGTGTGTAAACATGTGTGTAAAGCTAGTCTTATGGACATTGACAAAATCACCATCATGCTTCCTGGGGTTTGGTGATCCAGAGTTACCTGTGAATGATTGACTACTACTAGGGGTATTTTCTGTGTGAAATCCAGGGCATCAAGCATCAAATCAATAATATAGTCTGCAGTTGTTGTTTGAGGTCATAAACCATTCGCATGGTCAATGGCGTCCTTATTAGTTGCTGTATCCTGGTCATGAGACTTGCTGGGGGGGCCGAGCTTTGGGCTGCTGCCACATCAGTGACCCAGACATGAGCTCTGCTGTTCTTATCTCAGCTGGACAATCGGGTCGTCCATAACGTAGCTAATGTTAACTGCAACCTTTCGGTGGGAATACAGAGCAGGCTCTTTTTATGTTATGTAGATAATATGGCTCTTTGAGATACGATCTGAGCCCTGGCGTCCAGGAAGGTATTAGGATGGAAGTGTGTGTTTGGATGCTGGGGTGGGGACCCTCTTGGTGGGGAACTTATTGGCGACGTGCTTCCACAGACTGCCACTGCAGAAAAAGCCTTTCATAACAGTTTTGCGCCATCAACACACAACACACAAACGAATCTGTCATGAGGTTTTGTGCTCTTATCTCGCGAAGTAATCCAAAAAATAACAACAATTCTCTCAAACGTGCCACCGTGGCCATGCCATCCTCCTCCTCTTCCTCCTCTTCCTCCTCCTCCTCCCTGATGAAGACGGACTGGAACGGAATGGAATTTGAAACGTTTTAGCCAAAAATGTTTCCACGTTCAAGGTGTTTTTTGCAGAAACGTTTCAGATTTCGTCCCGTTCTCCAGCTTCAGCCGGAAGCAGTCAGGGAGGTTTTGATGCGGATCGATGTGAAGGTGAGTGACCTTGAGTTTTATCGAGTGGGCGGACGTACACACACACACACACACACACACACACACACACACGCTCTCGCACACACACGCGCACACACACGCGCACACACACACACAACACGATCAAACAAGCAGAAGGACAAGGCCATCATCAATTGTTTGATGTTCTGAGCAGAGCGGAGCAACAAGCGGTTGTGTAAAAAAAAAACTTAAGAAGAGTCGTCATTACAGGGAACCTCAGCCATAGCGTACCCCGCAGGTCAAGGTTCACATTGTCCTTGTTGCTAAGCGACAAGGACAACGGGCAGAGTAACCAAACATGTGTCCCTGCGGTTTGCATTTGTAGTCCCGTAACAATGGTTTCGTTTTAAGGGGAAAGTTGAGGACACACCTGGCAAGACGGTGAACATCCATCTTCCATTTGTTGTTCGACTATTTTATAGCAGATGTCGGCAAACAGAATTACGGTTGGCCATTGTTTTGTCGTTTTTCTTTTAATCAGAGGCGGACGGTGGACCACTCTGCGTCAGAGCGGGAGCAGAGAGTGCCACAGACTCGGCTCCATCTTTCTAATCGATGGGGCGAACCGCATTTCCTGGAATTGTTTTGTTTTTACCTTTGGTCTGCACTCCTCAGAATAAACCTTGGCGTTGGGTGTGGCGGTGGTGGTGGTGTACAGGGTGGTGGTGGTGTATGTGGTGTACAGGGTGGTGGTGGTGTATGTGGTGTACAGGGTGGTGGTGGTGTATGTGGTGTACAGGGTTGTGCTGTATTTGGTGGTGGTGTACGTGGTGGTGGTGTACAGGGTGGTGGTGGTGTATGTGGTGTACAGGGTGGTGCTGTATGTGGTGGTGGTGTACGTGGTGGTGTTAATGATGTGGGTGGTGGTGGTGGTGATGATATGGTGTTGGTGGTGATAGGGGTGGTGGTGT
Organism: Merluccius polli; assembly: GCA_030340625.1. Classification (NCBI taxonomy): domain Eukaryota; kingdom Metazoa; phylum Chordata; class Actinopteri; order Gadiformes; family Merlucciidae; genus Merluccius; species Merluccius polli. Next base: position 146,825 of record JAOPHQ010005446.1, read on the forward strand.
ACATGGTGGTGGTATACAAGGTGGGGGTGTTAATGATGTGGGTGGTGGTGGTGATGATATGGTGTTGGTGGTGATAGGGGTGGTGGTGGTGATGGTGGTGGTGATTGGGGTGGTGATGGGGACGGTTGTGTTGGTGTAGGTGATGGGGCCCAGTGGTGGTGGTGGTGAGGTACAGGGTGGTGGTGTTGGTGCTGTATGTGGTGGTGGTGGTGGTGGTGGTGTACATGGTGGTGGTGTTAATGATGTGGGTGATGGTGGTGATGACATGGTGTTGGTGGTGATAGGGGTGGTGGTGGTGATGGGGGTGGTGGTGGTGGTGGTGGTGATGGGGACGTTGGTGTAGATGATGGGGCCCAGTGGTGGTGGTGTACAGGGTGGTGGTGTTGGTGGTGGTGTACGTGGTGGTGTTAATGATGTGGGTGGTGGTGGTGATGATATGGTGTTGGTGGTGATAGGGGTGGTGGTGGTGATGGGGACGGTTGTGTTGGTGTAGGTGATGGGGCCCAGTGGTGGTGGTGGTGGTGGTGATGGTAATGGTGGTGGTGGTGCTGATGGGGACGGTGGTGATGACGTAGGTGATGGGGGTGGTGGTGATGGTGTTGGTGGTGGGTTGGTAGGGTACTCTAATTCCAAGTCACGCACCGCTGGTCCTAACATGTCTTTTCTTCATGAGATACGGGGACAGGAGGCTTATCTGCCACATTAAGCTGTTCTTTTGTATTTGAGTGCGTTCCACGGTGTCTACTGTAATATCTAAGAGGAAGGCTTTTAAATGCTGCGGTTGTGCCACCGACACTTATGATACAACCGTCTGGGGTTGAATGGCCCAGATTACTGGATACGGCGTGGTAGTGAAAATACTAGGCTTCCTCAAAGTGGCAGCCATGTGCTAAGTGCATTTAGTCAATGTCTCTGAAATTGCCAAATTGCATAACTCAGCTGGGTCTGAACCCCCGAAAACATCGGCAGCTGTGGACCGTGAGTGTTGTAACGTCGCTTACAATCTGCAAGAAGCACGTCAGATGGGTTGTGAGTTGTGCGTGCGATGGATTTGAATGGACTTTGTTGTCTTTGTGTCACTCAGGCCATGTGGCGAGCCTAGCTCAAGTCCCCCTATGAGGTGTGGTCCCCCCAGTCCTCGTCTCTCACTCACCCCTTTTGTCGGCGACCGCAGGACAGAGGCATGTCACAGGTGCTCCTCCTTCTGGCAATACTCAGCATCTCCAGCAACCAGGTGAGTGACACACACACACACACACATACAAGCATGCACAAATATACAAGCACACACACACACATACACACACATATGCGTGCACAAATATACAAGCACACACACACACACACACACACATAATCACTGGTTTGAATCCCTTTGCCAAGAACCGGCGAAGCAACGTTTAAAACGGTGCCGCGATCCATATTAGTTGAGGTGAGGGAGGCGGGTGAGTAAATGTCTGTCCACTGCAGGCATTTAGCTTGACCAAGTTTGAGTTTGTTGTTTCCAGTTCACATCCCCGTTTAGCAGGACACACTTAATTCACAATTAAGTGTGAAAAGCCCCACTAACAGCAGCTCACACGCACACACACACACACACACACACACACACACACACACACAAACCAAAATGATATAAGCTCCTTGTGCAACATAATTCATCAAGTCCCTCTGGCTTCGAGAGAAACTCCAGATTGGGAGTGTTGAAATCTAAACAATTCCTGTGTCCCTCGCGTGTGAAGTGCTGGACACGCAGTGACGCAGACCATGCCACAGACCCCCCCCCCGAAATGAATTTCCATACCAGTGGTACAGGGTGTCATCCTGACTAATGTCCATCTCAGCACGAGAATGGCCTCTTTAGCAAAACTGTGTATATGGAGTGAAGTGAAGCAAATGGCAGCAGAGAGTCTAGATTGTATCCTTTTTATTGTTATAATTTAGGGTTAGGGTTAATTTTTTTTCACTATTTTTTTCCCCTCGAAATCTTCCTTGTCTTGTTGTTCACACAATGGCAATAGTTGCGGAATTGACTGCCTTTTTTTGATTGTTCCTTCAGTGTCACCTCATGTATTATACACAATGCACTTATGAATCATGTATGCGTGCGACTGCATGCGCAGCAAAGAACAGTCCTGTCCTTATATGTATGCCAACGCTGCCTTAGGTATTGCCGGCTGTCGCCCTGGTTAAGCTGAAGGAGAGCTGGTTACGGTACAAACAGGACTGTGACCAAAACAACACTATGGCCCCTCCCAGCACTGGTAAGCCGCACTACACATTCAGATGGTAGGGCTATGGAGCGTTCACTTGAGACGCGTTAAGACACCGACTCTATTGTTTTCCTGCGGTGAAAGCGGCGCAGCAACTTCAGGGATGGGAGGCGCCGTGCGCCTGACCTAGCGACGCGTTGCCGCAGAGGAGGCTCGCTTTCGAAATTGAAATTATTTCAACTTTGATCCGGCGCCGCATAACAGAACGCGCCAACCAATGGATTTGGGATACGGTCCAGAGAGATAATTTTTCAAGCTGTGGGTGATTTTGTGCTGGAGAACACAACGCCCGACAGAGCGACGCATACGGTGTCCCGCCGCGTCTCAAGTGAAAGGGGTACATAATAATATTAACTTTATTTATATAGCACCATTAAAAAACAGTGTTTACAAAGTGCCTGTACAGTGAATACAACAACAAACAAGTATAGTAAAAAGAACAATTAGGAAGGATACAATATAGTATAAAATAAAAATAAGAGACTACACATAGAGCAAAAAATAACATTACAATGCAGATGTATGGCTTATAATAAATAAACGGTACATAAGCTACACAGGATACGTACAGAGGGCTTAGGATTTAAAACCTACGAGTTGGAAAACACACTTTCACGCTTTCAGGGTTTAACAGACCGGTAGAATCCATTGAGAGTCACATAGTCTCTCTGTCTCAGTCTCTCTGTGTGGGGAAAACTGTGCCTATGTTTTCATTGTCACAGGTCTGGTGTGCAACAGAACTTTTGACCTCTATGCCTGCTGGCCCGATGGATTGCCCAACACCACGGTCAACGTCCGGTGTCCCTGGTACCTGCCCTGGCACAACGAAGGTGAGAGGTTTACTTTCATACATATATAATATGATAAAACATATGATAAACCCAATCCCATCAGCCTAGCGCACGCACTGCAATACCGCAAAGGACAGACAATCGGCTCCGGCCGAATCGATTGACTGTCGACAGGCCGCAGCTAATCCCATGTCCTGTGTGTCTCTGGCTCTCTTTCATAGTCCGTAACGGCACGGTGTATCAGGAGTGCAATGCCACTGGCCATTGGGCTTTGACCAAGAACACCAGCGAGTGCGAGCTCAATAATCCCGATCAGGTAAGCACGTCGTTTCTCGCCGTTCCAATATGACTGAGTGTTTGTACTTCGAGATGATAAAATGCCGGCCCTGTTTACGCAAGTGTTTTGCATCTCTCATCCAATCGCAAATCGAAAAAACGGTTGTGAGATCGCGATGCAAAGAAAGACGTTTTCTCGGGCTAAAACAAACGGAAAGGTATGTGTGAGAGATGTCGGCAACCGTCGTCAACGCCGCCGTTCTGTTATTCGACATTCAACAATTCTGTTATTCGACGTCATTCTCAACATTATCCAACACAATGTAAAACTTGTACACCACGGTTGCTACACCCCCCCCCGCCCATCCTCTGAGATTATGCAAACCATGGATGGTGGTGCAAACCAGAAACGTGTGTGTGTGCATTTCAAGCGGGGATTCCTCGTAAAACTGCCCCTCTGTCTAAACAGGCTGAGGCTTGCGAGTGCGCTGTGCCCTTCGTGTAAACAGATGACTTTTTTTTTATCTAGATATAATCTAGATTCAACAAGGGGTTGTAGAATCCAGATACTTGTGTAAACAGGGCCTTGGTCTATGATGGTAATTGTTGTGTGTGTGTGTGTGTTGTACAGCTTCTGCAGCAGTACTACGGGCAGATCCTCAGCAGGTGTAAGATCATCTACACACTGGGATACTCCTTGTCGCTGGTAGCACTGGTTCTGGCTCTTGGCATCCTCATATTTTTCAGGTAATGATTGTCAGAAGCAAAATGAGTCATCTAAAATGTTTTTTTAAGCATGTCAAAAATCATAAATAAAAAATGTTCTAGTAGTAGCATATTGTGATGAATAAATGCTTGATTATTTAAAAGGTAATAATTAAGAAAATGGGGAGGATAGTGTTGTGTGGCGGCCAAGCCTGAACCTGAGTTTTTATCGTCACTGAAAGTGGGACTTTAAACCTGTAATATGTACCTTTTCTACTGCAGCTCCCGTAAAAAATATCTGAACTTGAAAGTTTCTCAAGAATATCACATTACTGTCATCCGGGAATGATATCGCTGTGCAACTGAAACAACTAGAGGTTGCTCATGTGGAAAAATGTATTTTGTGCAGGTTTAAGGTTAATCGTCAAACGAATAATACGCAACTGCTGTGTCCCTCCCCCCCTCCTCTGCCATGAGCCAGGAAGTTACACTGTATGAGGAACAACATCCACATGAATCTGTTTGCGTCCTTCATCCTGCGGGCGCTGTCCATCCTGATTAAAGATGCGCTTATGGAGCCCCCTGGGCTGAAGATAAGGCACCCTGCTCTCAGCGGAGACCAGGAGCAGGGTTTCTCCCTGCTGGTCAACAATGAGGTCATTCACCATCAATCTACCATGAAACAATGAGCCACTTGAAGTGATTACTTGCATTTTGATTTTTTATTTCTTTAATTAAGTGTTATTACAAAATAAAGAGGGCCGGATATGTTGTGTATTGCATATCCCCCACTCCACCCTGTACTTTTGATTGTCTGTAATGACCAGTTCTGAGAATTACACTTTAGATGACATCTGTTAAACCAATGGTTTCCAACTGGGGGGTTGCGACCTGAGGGCACGTTAAGTGGGTCACAGAGTATATGCCACACTTTAATCATTCGAAAGAAGCCCATGAGTAAACCAATGTTTCAGTGGAAATTCATGTTTCAATGGCTTGCTATTTCATTGAGTTTAGCACCATTTGTTGCAGCTTTTTGTTTGCTCAATGTTTTAACGGCACATGAAGGCATTGTTGATTACTGCAATATTGTTGTCTCTCATGAAGTTATTACTAGTGAGTATATAATAGGGAGAAATTGTCCGTCTCTTCCATAGATTAAAATTTTCCAAAATGTTGTGTAATTTTGTAGAATGGGAACATGACATCTATCTATCTATCTATCTATCTATCTATCTATCTATCTATCTATCTATCTATCTATCTATCTATTGTTCATCTGTAGACCACAGTGGCGTGCCGCATTGCCATGGTGATGATGCAGTACAGTATTATGGCCAACAGCTATTGGTTGTTGGTGGAAGGCATCTACCTGCACAACCTCCTCGTCATCACCGTCTTCACTGAGAGGAACTACTTCAACATATACCTGTGCATCGGCTGGGGTGAGCAGCCCTGGCATGTGTGTGTGTGTGTGTGTTGGTGTGTGTGTGTGTGAGCGTGTGTGGGCGTGTGTGTTCTTTATCACACACTTTGTGTACCGAGTAAACAACTGAAGACACAGCACATACAACCAGCCCACACACTGATGGTTCACTGCCGATATATGTTACAGCGATTCATAATGCTGTTCTTACTTCTTCCCAGGAGCTCCACTAATATTTCTTCTGCCATGGGTGACTGTAAAATACCTGTATGAAAATCGAAAGTAAGTTAACCTTGTTGTACTCTTAGTTACAGACAATGCTGTGACTATTGGCCCTCTTTCATTCAGTTAAATATATATTTGCAGAAGGCATATCCGTCACGTTTTATCTTCCAAAGGAAGCCAAATAACATTACTGGCACTACTCTTGGAGATGGCAATTATGACTTCAAGTGGGCAGTTCCTGTTGCCTTTTAATATTTAAGTCTCACAATGAACTTTTTTTATGCAATCTCTTCACGTCGCATGTAGACAGAAGAGTGGGTTTTGTGAAGCTGCACTTAAAGATTATGCACTGTGTCAAAGCGTTTAACCACTACAACTTATTTAGTTTTTTCCCCCTTTTAGAGGTAAAATGTAGGCAATAATTTTCCAATAATTAGCAGCCAAAAAGGTGTGCTGTGAAAAAGTTTACAAAGCCTTTGTTATAGTGTTACTACTGTCACACACCCATAATTTGCCAGATTAGCAGTTATACATGATTCGTTCCATGTACTATGTAATTGCACTATTTTTGCTTGACATGCTATGGCAATTTGTTTTATTGCTTTTATTACTCATGTGTAACCTTGCAGTCATAAGCAATTACTGTACGAAGCTTTTCAATCATAACTCTTGTATATTACTTTTAAAACGAATGTGTCCCTCAGGTGTTGGGAGCTAAATGTTAACATGAATTATTGGTGGATCATTCGGTCGCCCATACTGCTGGCAGTCGTGGTAAGCTACTCCCCCTCCTTCCCTTTTCTATTTTCTCTCCTCCCTTCCCCTCAGGGGAAGGAGAGGAGTTGTATTCACGGTTGTGTTCACGGTTACGTTACGTTTCCCCAAGTGATTGCTTTCGTAACATTTCACAGGGAGTCGTTTTACAGCTTAGCTGAAATGCCGGGCTCAACACTCCAGTCTTAAAACATTGATTCACCCTTTTAACCTCAATGTTAATCTCACAGACTCCTTGTTGGTGGGTTGTGCCGCCTCTTTCTGTGGTCGCTGCGCTGTGCAGCATTGTATTAAAGTAGCTCCTAACGGGTGTTTACTTCTCAACGGACGTTGTGATTGATTAGTTTCACGGAGCTGGTGTAAAACGTGATGTTTCACGTTGTGACTGTTGCCAAGACCCATTAGCCGTTGAGGTACGTAAGCATATAGTGGCTGTGAGCAATCCCTCTTTATGGAAGCATTCTATGTTAAAAAGGTTAACTGTTCGCTTATATAAGAGCCAGATTTGTCACGGCCACCGCTGTCAGGCCAGTTGTACAGACCCCGCATGCCCTATGCATCCATCGTCCACTTAAGTGGTTCCTATCTCGCAGGATTTCCTGTGTTTGAGCTCTTGCAGGGACAGGAGGTTTGGTTCCTGCCAGGAGCACACGTAGATGCACACATTTCCTATCACCCCCCCCCGCACCACCACCACCAGCACCACCAGCACCGCCCCCATGTCCACAACACCACCCCACCCCTCATGTAGCTAATCACTTTAAGAGTTTGTGTGCTGGATATGATGTTGGCATTTTGTTGAAGCTAAGAGACATAAGAGCCGAAAGGTTTAGCTTAGCTCCTCACCTATGGTGACCAGACGTCTGGGATTGTCCCGGTTTCAAGCTGGGTGTCCCGAGTCCCGACAAATATCTGTAAAACACTAAAGTGTCCTGGTTTTCAACATTCACTACCAAATTGTCCCGGTTTTCACGACCAACTTGTCTCAGTCTTCACCACATTTAAAATAATAATATCATACTTGTTTTCAGTACGCTAACGGTTAGCTGTCATGCCGAAGAGAAAGTCTGTCTTCTCTAAAGACCTCCAGAAGGCGTTCTTATGGTGTGTGTGTAGCGCATACATGTGCACATGCATGAACATGTGGTACACTTAAGGGTCCCGGTTTGGGGGTTTGTAAATGTGGTCACCGTATGTTAAGGGTTAGCATATAGCATTAGCATTATTAGTACTGGTCGTATGTGTCAGGGTTAGCATATGGCATTATTAATGTTGGTCATCTGCGCAAGGCTTAGCATATGGCGTTAGCATTATTAGTACTTTTGTTAACTGTAAACGAACACAATCTTGATTTGGATGTTGATTATCTTCCAATTTGCAATGACCTGAGTAGTAAATCAATGTTTCTCCATTTCACAGACAAACTTTATCATCTTTATACACATCATAAAAATTCTCGTCTCAAAATTACGAGCACACCAAATGAGATACACAGATTACAAATTCAGGTGAGTCGGCGATAAAAAGAAGAACGGTTGTGATACTCATGTGTTTTCCTTAATAATCGACTACCTAAACTGCACCTCACAGCCTCCTCCGTGTTTGTTCTCATCTTCTCCATCTTAGGTTGGCCAAGTCGACGTTAAGCCTCATCCCCCTGCTGGGCATCCACCAGGTGGCCTTTGTGTTTGTAACGGACGAATCGTCTGAAAAAACCTTAAATTTGCGTCTTACCAAGGTCGTGATCGATCTCTTCGTTACGTCTTTCCAGGTGGGCTTTGTGCAGGCTTTTGTTCAGTTGTTGGTTGTATGTTGGAGAGTGATGGTTGTAAGGAGCCAATAATCTAATATTATCTTCTATTCCGGTCAAATAAACTATTTACTAATTTAGGAGACACTTTTATCCAAAGTGACTTACAGTGAATTCAGATACAGGTCACTAAGCAGCAGGTTAGGGGTAAGGCATCATGCGGAAGGAGGCCTACAGCTAGATTGAGGACATTGGGGATCGAACCCAGTACCTTTAAAAAAAATTGATGGACACTGTAGACTTAGCATCTCTTCATAATTGTATGGCAAATACACATTTTAAGAACATCAACAATGTATGTGAACTATCTATGATGTGATTAGCCAACCTGATAGCATGACTATGTTCATTCAATGACAACTCAGAGTCTGCTTTGATTCCACAGGGTCTGCTGGTGGCCATTTTGTACTGCTTCTTCAACAAGGAGGTGAGTAGTACGCTCAGACAAGAATACAATGACAACATCATGGGTTGCTTTCCGTGTTACATGTTCACCTTTCGCCATCGCCCTCGTCCGCCGTTTGACAATAAACAACAGTTATTGTTTCCCGTGGCGGCAGGTCCAGTCGGAGGTACTGAAGAAGTGGACGCGCTGGAAACTCGGCCGCAACATCGAGGAGGAGTACCGCCACACCTACAGCCAGCCCTCCCACATCAAGAGAGGCAGCCTGCTGATTCAGACCCAGCGGCTGTCCCACCGCCTCCCCGACATCACCGCCACCACCACCACCACCACCACCACCGCCGCCACAGCAGCCACCACCACCACCGCCCCCACCCCCGCCACCGCCACCGCCACCTCCGCCTGCTTGGTCCCAGAGGAGAAGCACCGGCTCATGGTGTGTTGCTGTGGCAACAGCGGATCGTGCTGCGACAAGGCGAACTCGGACCGGTGCTCGGCGCACGAGCGTAACGTCAGCAGCTGCACGCTGGCGGACGACATCAGCCTGACGGACAAGACCCAGGGCTATGAGGGGTCCGATGAGGGGCCCAATGGAGGCGCTGCTAGCAACACAGAGAGCCCTCTGTGAAAATAATTAAAAACGGAAAAGAGAAACTAGATAGGAACCCCAGAGGAAGGGACCTTGTGGTTGAGGAAAAAGAAGGGTTGAGAAGGACGGATGGACACCTTCAGCTGGTGTCCAGCACTGGCACGATGCCCCGGGGGGCTGCTGCTGCTGCCTCAGTAGAGTGCTGCTGGCTGGCTGGCTGGCTGGCTGGCTGGCTGGCTGGCTGGCTGGCTGGCTGGCTGGCTGGCTGGCTGGCTGCCTGCGTCCGTAGACCAATCAATAAGACCGCTGCCTTGGCTGACCCCTGCTCACCTCCAATCACTGTCAGTGGAGAGAGAGAGCATGAGGCCTTCAGCCAAAGAACCAGGAACGAACCGCAAGCCAGACGTCCGTGTGTTAAAATGTTGAATGTTCTGGGGGTGAGCCATGAGGAAAGGCTCTCTCTCTCTCTCTCTCTCTCTCTCTCGCTCTCTCTCTCTCTCTCTCTCTCCCTCCCTCCATCCACATGCTTCAGGCCAGCATGGAGCGTCATGTAAATAGCATGATCAGAAAAAAGAAACAAAAGAACACAACAAAACCTCAAATATTGCATAACAAGGAGACGTTAAAGGAATAATACAGGCTAAAACAATTTGACATTGTTATAAAATGTCGAACAGCAATTTCCTATTCATTCCAGGGTTTATTTTTCCGATATGTGTAATATTGTACTTTAACGTTATTTGCAATTTGTCACTGGCTGTCTTACTCTACCAGAATGACTTTCGCTCCCGTTCAACATCAGGAGGCAACATTCTGTAAATTGTACATTTATAAATTGAATAAATAAATTAAATGTATTATAACGATATGGATAACAGGCTCTATTATTAATCATGAAAGCTAGCTAGACATTTGGCAGTATGCTATGATACAATATGCCACGCGGGTGATAAGATTTCGCCTGTCCCTTCGTGGCAATGGCCGTGGGATTGACAGCTGGTGACTCGGCTGGGAGAGCTAGCCTGGCAACGCCAACGTTAGCTTAGCCAGTGGTGCATTGTAAAACACCCAATGGCAGTGTTTTTAGGTGCTAAAAAGTCCCAAACCGAAAAAAATAAGTTGTAGCCAATACTTTGGTGAACGTAGGATAGCAAGTTTATGCTTAAAGTCAAAAAGGGATAGCTGACTGAATCGCTGACCGACTGCTCCGGGGCCGCATGTCGAAACCGAGATGCATCAGCCAAAACAGCCAAAATGGGCCGGGTTAACTGTGACTACCAGGCCATTTCCTCTTCAAACGAGGCCATGCCTCGGCAGCTGTATGGAGATCATTGCCAGGCCCCAAGCCCGGAGAGCTGAAGTCCATTCTGGATGTATGAGGCTGCTGGCCCGGCAAAAATGTGTGTCCTCTTACTAATTTACTGATTTCTGGCCATAGAAACATTGTAATAATTTGATATGCAGTGATTCTGAGACAGAACCCCTGAGTTGTTGTCATATGGGAATTAAACTAATATCTGATAGTTACGGTTGATGCTACAGCAATTTGAAGACCTACTCTCATATTAAACCCCATTGTAACTACTGCAGCAATGTCTCTGTGTGACACAGCGTCTACAGAAATCGAGTTTAGTCGCAGAAATGTGAAATAATACACCAAACGGTAAAATAAGGGTGATCTGGGATCTGCGTTGTACATCACTAATAGACATACTGTATCTTAACAATGTCAAAGTGTTTTAGCCTGTATTATTCCTTTAATGAACCGCACAGGGTGTTCTCTTGGAGGTCCTCCTGAGTCAGTCTGTGTGTGTATGTGTGCGTGTATCCATGATGCGTTTTGTGGTACTGGAGAAAGATAGCAAACACACACGTCTTGAAGCCAAACAAAAGACATGCCGGCTCCAGGCTTAAAAGACATGAGATATATTGTAATGCCTTGATTACATCTGTAAATACCTTGGCTGGCCTATCACTGGGACGGACTCCAGCCTGGACAGAGATCACGTTCTCCCAGAATGCACCACGTACTGTAAAGTGTCAACAGTGGTGAGGGTCCAGCCGTGGGACCCATGGGAACCTGGCAGCTGTTCTGACCAGCTGGGGATCCCTGGCTTTTCTATGGACATTGCAAGCAGCTACTAGATGACAGGGAATAAAAAGATGCTACCATTGTAATAATCATTATGAAACTGATTTTTGACATTTGACTGTGATCAAATGAGGCAAACTTAAAAAAAAAAAAAAAAACTAAAAAAACAGCAATGTCATATTTATAGGATTGGAAAGTGTGGAAACAAACATACATACCTGCTTGGAGTGTGCATAGCGGTCTTAGTGCTTGGCAAACTGTGTCAACATTACCTTCACTTAACCCTTTGAGTAAAAGCTGTCATGGCAAACGGTGCACTTCGCTTTGCAAACCAGGACACAAAAAAAAGAGTAAACAGCAGTTCTACGGGCCGACACGTATAACGTTCGCATCCAACACTGTGACACGCAACATGAGACCTTTGGCAGTGATCGGACCCTCTTTTTTCTCCCTCGTTACAGCCTTTCTGTTATGCATGCATGCAGATTTTTAACAAAGAGAAAAGGAAAGAAAGAAAGAAAGAAAGAAAGAAAGAAAGAAAGAAAGGTGAATTCTCAAGTTGTGTGAGTCAGTGCCCGGCGGTGTGTGCGTGTCCCTTATGCCGTGCCGTATGTCACATCAGATTCCCGCACGCTTGACTTGTGTCTCAGCGGCAATCGACCCGACTGCACGCGCCAGACGCTGCTTGCGACCGTTGGGCACGAGGACCCAGGGGTTAAGACCATCATGTCCAAGAGACGGAGGAAAGATGGGGGGGGGGGGGGGGAGGGTGGGGGCAGGGGGGGGTCCTTCCAGGAGATCAACTTCATTGTGTTGTCAGATTTGCATGCACAGTTGTTGTTGTTTTTTATGTATATGTAAGTTTCTCAGCTTTGTCCAGGGGTTTGTCGGAGCAGTGGAGACTAGAGCCGCATTTAGATCAAAGCTCAGTGAATAAACTGTTGAACAATCTCTCTCTCTCTCTCTCTCTCTCTCTCTCTCTCTCTCTTTCTCTCTTTCTCTCCCCCTCTTTGTCTCTCTCCCCCCCCCCTTTCTCTCTCTCTCTCTGTCCCCCCCCCCCTCTCTCTCTCTCTCTCTCTCTCTCTCTCCCTCATGGTCTCTCTTTTTTTTCAGAAAAGTAAAACTTCCCTACCTCCGGGTTTTTAAAAAGTTTTAAGGTTTTACGTAACTTGACTTTGTGGGTTTGACAAATTGCACAGTGATAATTTTTGATTGGTAACTTACTGTAGGCCTATGTTATATTATGTTTGTAGAAGGGATTTGTTTGTGTGTGTGTGTATGCAGGCATTTGTGTATGTGTGAGTGCTGTAAGTATTAAATCCATAAGCGAAGATAATATAGCGGACATACCATACTGGGCAGTATGTGTGTGTGTGTGTGTGTGGGGGGGGGGGGGGTCTGGCAGGAGAGGAACAGGGGAGCTGCCATGGAGGCTTCCTATTGGCCGATAGGGACTAGAAGAGGTGGCTTCACGCAGTGCAGAGGTCACTGAGCTAGGCTCTCTCTCTGTCACTGATGTGTCCCTGTATCACCACACCGCAGGACGTCAAGGCCTTATGACCATGTAAAGGCATGAGGAAGAAAAACATGCTCTGCCTTTTCTTCTTCTTTGGCTTTTCACTTTTCTGTCTGGGGAAACACCTTTTTTTATTTCTGGTTTTTAATTTCTATGCATTGCTGTGAATATTACAGAACTTAAACCCAGAAGAGGGGACTGGACAGCGGCATGCTGGCATGGCCTGATTTTGCAAACGACTGTAGATGTTTCTTCATGGCTGGTGTGATGTTAACATGAGCCAGGTGCCACTGTGAATCAGGTCACTGCTAAAGGGAAGCTCTTCAACACCCACTGTGGGCGGAAATAGAGGAGGGGGAATAGACAGTTGAGTTGCCATGGCAAATAGCAGCACCGTGGGGCTTCCTCCAGTCTACAGTTTAGTATATAGAGGCTTTGATGAGCACTAAAAAAAAATACAAATAATAATAATAATGCTTTACGTGTAAACATTTGTAAACAGTTGAAAAAATTGATAACGTGTGCATGGATGAAGTGAAAAGTCAAACGCCGTACATTATAAGTTGTTTTTTTTTTTAAAATGCAGATACTTTTTGTAAATCGTTCACCCGGGACTGTCGTGGTTTTATCTGAATGTATTCCCCAGCCCCCAAATACCTTTAATGTTCATCTAAAAGGTTTATCTTAATGTGATGAAACAAACGAAACAAACATAATGGACAAAAATAAATATACAGTATATGTTCGGGTGCATTGTGTTTTATTGTTCTCTTCCCAAACTTTGTACAAACCGTGAAAGAATAAAATGCTATGTAATATATTTTAATTTGCTGTATTTTTGTTTGTATTGTTTTTTGGGTTGTTTTCGTTTTGTAATAAAAGTGGACGAATCTACAACATGACTTGGGCTTCAAGACCAACAACTTTAAGACAGTCAGGCTGAATGGTTTGGTTTTGTTGTAATGGGATCTAGTGATTGTGCCCTGGGGTCAGGTGCACACAGTGTTCTTTGATATGTGTGTGTGTGTGTGTGTGTGTGTGTGTGTGTCTGTGTGTTGTGTCCGCTCAATGGCCATCAGTTCGGCCAGAACTGCCGCCATTAAAAAAGCACACTCAATAAAACACTGTTGTTAAAACATCACACAACATTATAAATTATAAGGCAGGACAGGATATAGATTTTAAATCAGCACTGATTTCACCAGGGGACACGTCAGCTGCCGTCACACTGTGTGTGTGTGTGTGGGGGGGGGGGTTTAATGAAACGGCTTCACATCCTCCGGGCATTGAAGTGTCTTCTAATCAAATACAGTGCGAGGCGAGGGAGACAAAAACCTTAACTAATGCTGTGAGTGCGCAGTATAATTCCAGGGGCAAAGAAAAATCTATAAAACGGGGAAATATCTGTGGACCGCTGTCCCACATCTAAAGGCTGCAGTCCTAATGTGGAGAATTGGAGAGTGTGTGTGGGTGCCCCTTGCTAGTTTTGCACATCTTAAATCTTATTGATGTTAGTAGTGAGATGTACTTTGTAAAAAAACACACAAACATAAACAGCATAACAAACTTTTTGTTGCCTTTTGAGAGAGGGGTGGGACATTTCATATTACTGGAGTCAACAAATAAATGGATTGTAGGAGATTGCCTCGAATGAATAGCCGTGACCTTGCCCAGTGCACAGGGAAAATATCAGATTTCCCATGTTTTGTGTGACAAAAATGTCTACGACTTTATCGACAATGAACTTGCTGACTTGCTTCCACTTTTTTTTTTGTAACTGATGAGGGAGAGAGACAGAAGCGCACAGAAATTACGGTGGAGGTGGAGAGAAGAAAAGGGTGCTGCCTTGAGTGCTGCCTGTATGCTGGCCGCCGTTGAGCACTGTAAACATCACCGGGTGATGACTTGCCAGCTCCTTCCCCCCTTGTTCACCAAATCCTATTATCAGGGACCGGTGCTCATTCATCTCAGAGCCCCCAAGCCAACAGTGAGTGAGGCACAGGGCGCTGTACAAACCGTAAATCTCAACTGTTGGCATCGACGGTGTCTGCCGTTCTGTACGTTATCGATCACAACCGTGATGAATTCCATTTTCCTTCAAATATATTATTACATTATCATGCCTCTACATTTTGTGAATGATGTGAATAAATCTGCAAACTAGGCATGTGATTCTGTCTGGGAGGTGAGTGTGTGGATATTTATCTAAAAACACACCGGTTACATCATGCGTTTTGTTTGTTTGTTCTCGTGCGGTTGTGACAGATGGTTTGCTGCATCTCATATCTGAACGCACACACACAACAGCAGCAGCAGCCCCCTAAAGCTGAACAAAGACGACAAGGAGGTGTCCCATTGGTGGACGCGCCTTCCTGTTCGCCAGATGCCACTGTCCTCAATGCCGTGAAGCCCGGGATTCCCAGGGTGCAACTTGTTTAAACAACAGCAATCTGCATGGGTGGGTTCCTGCTGCACCGGGTCACATGGGTCTTTGTAAGCCGCTTGTTCAATTCCCACTTGGCCTTCTGGCTTTTTCAGTAAACCTGTTGAGATCTTCTGTGTGTGTTTTTGTGTGATCACATTAGGAGCTGCAGTAGCAGATGAAATATTGACATACCGTCTTTCCAGTAATATGTAAATGGCTGGCAGTGTAACGTATCCTCTACGACTTCCACAAGTGACTAATACAAAGTGTCCTGCCAAGCCACTTATGTGGAATTGGGGGGACTTGCGGAGGTCATTTCCATTACCACACGCAATCATAAGCTAATCATCAATCTCACGAAGGCAATTACATTCGATTTTAAGTTACAATCATGAATCCAATTCATTACATTGACAGCGTGTGGGAAGAAGTGGATGGGAAAGGAGAGGAGAGGAGAGGAGAGGAATGGAAAGGAGAGAGGAGAGGAGAGGAGAGGAAAGGTAAGGAGAGTAGAGAGGAAATTTGTTTTACTAAGAAGAGGTCGGCTGACGTGCGGAAACAGTCAAGGGAGGCCAATTGAGCAGAAGGGGGGATTGTGGAGGGCTGAGGAGAGGAGAGGAGAGAAGAGGAACTGGTTACTCTCTTGGGTGTTTGTGACTGTTCTCACAGATACTTAGCACTCATAATAGCAGCGATTGAGAATCCACGTTATTATATGTCCCCTGTGGTCCCCTGCGAGTGTTGGACACAAGGTCGAAACAACCGGATGGACTCTGCCTAGTCCACATGTTACATCAAAGACTATAAGCTTACACTTCTGTATATACAACACTGACACACACACACACACACACACACACACATATAGACACACACTCTCAGGGTATTGTCTTTCGTCTGTGCGGCTCATGGTGTCCACTGCGAGATCTCTCTCACTCCACTCTAACAGTCTGTCAACACCCCTGCAAGCGCTGGCTACAAACACTGCAAATTAAATTACAAGGGTGTGTAATCACATTACCGCCATTAAATACAGCCCCTGTTGAACACGTCCCAGGTTTCCACCAACTGGCGGGCGGTCACAGTGGGTCCAGGGAGCCGCAGTCAATGACGTGGTTCGTCGCTGGCTCAGGTGGTCGTCCGACAACCCCAAAACCCCCCTCTCTCTCTCTCTCTCTCTCTCTCTCTCTCTCCCTCTCTCTCTCTCTCTCTCTCTCTCTCTGTCTATCTCTCTCTCCGTCTGTCTGCCTCTCTCTCTCTCCATCTGTCTGCCTCTCTCTCTCTCCGTCTGTCTGCCTCTCTCTCTCTCTCTCTCTCTTTCTCTCTCTCCGTCTGTCTGCCTCTCTCTCTCTCTCTCCCTCCCTATCTCTTTTTCTCTTTCCTTTTCTTTATCTCTCTCTCTCCTTACCTCTCTCTCTCTCTCTCTCTCTCTCCGTCTGTCTGCCTCTCTCTCTCTCTCTCTCTCTCTCTCTCTCCGTCTGTCTGCCTCTCTCTCTCTCTCTCTCTCTCTTTCTCTCTCCGTCTGTCTGCCTCTCTCTCTCTTTTTCTCTTTCCTTTTCTTTATCTCTCTCTCTTCTTACCTCTCTCTCTCTCTCTCTCTCTCTCTCTCTCTCTCTCTCTCTCTCTCTCTCTCTCCCTCTCTGTGTCAGAGGAAGGCCAGATATAAGAGCTTCCTCTTGTCCAGAAGCCATTGTGTTACTATGTCATATGTATATGCGTTATAATGGACAGCGCGATTACGCCAACATAATCTAAAATAATTCACAGGATGTTATTTTCTTTGTTTTTGTACCTACAATACAGCGGTTAAAAACACTAATCACCCTAATGCAGCATGAATCACAACACATTATAACTGAGCATAGCCATGGATTGTTGTGCCAGTCCCACGTGGGAGAGGCCGCCTGGGATATTAACATGGGGAGTGATGGAAGGAGATGAATGAATGAGGATGGTGGATGAAGCATTTTTTATTGTTATTTCCTGAGGAGAAAAGAAATGGGGGGGGGGGGGGGAGTGGGGGGGACGACTAATGTATGTTTCAACGGTGCTTCCATAATTTACAAGCGCAAGCAATTTCCTTCAGTTATATTTGCCTAGAAAATGAGGCGGATAGAGAGGAACTGTAAAGGGCTCATGTAATTGTGAACGTCACAGCTTTATTTAAAAGACACATTATCTTCAATTTCAAGATGGCTACAGCCTATTATCTATTGCTTACCACTTCTTTCTGGCTGCAGAGCCTGTCTTCACTGCAACAGGCACATCCATCCATTCAACCATCCATCCATCCATTCATGTATCCATCCATTTGATTCACCCTTTGCTTTGAACCTAAACCCCACGTTTAATTGGGAGGCAGCATTCACAGGGTCTGTTAATTAGTGTCATGTTTTGTGTTTGTTGTTGTGTTTAGGTTCTGGCTAGCCTGCGGGGTTACAGATTCGATTGTTTTTTGCTCTCCTCCATGGCTTCCTGGTTAGTCGTAATTCACTTTAAAATATGCAAGAGATTACAAACAAAGGTCTAATTGGCCTGCTCATTGGCCACCAAAATCAATGAACACACTCAGATCATTAGCTGGTCTGGTAGCTGTCCCAGCCACACTTATATCCTATATATCGTCAATTGCCTCAAGACTTTTACATCCGTATGGATTATTTTGTTTTAGCATGCATATATACAGCCATATTTTTTTAATTTACTTCATGTATCATATTGTTGTCTATTTGTAGATAGATAGATGATGGATAGATAGAAAAGGAACAGCTTATGCTTTTGTATGTTCATCCATCCAAACAATTTAAACAGAGTATGGTAAGGGACTGTACGATATTTAGCGGGGGGGGGAGGGCCGGTCGCCAGACGATCGGGTTAAAATTGTTCTGCCTGGCCCTCCCCCCTGGTAATTTTTTTTTTTCCGGGGCCCTCCCCCCGGCTCAAAAAAAATTCTCCTAGGCCCTCCCCGCTACGTGAATCAAATAAAATTGGTCGGAAAATGACGTTTACAAGGTTAAAACGGCCACATAAGCACACATACACACACACGGGTACACACGCAGCAAGAGCAGGGGTTTATGCCACGCTGTGCCTTGAACTTGAGAATGGGGACAAGCCTGCTTTTATCAATGTTACGAGACTCCCCCAATAATTTCACAACTTGGCTGATGACATTGTACCTTATAGGCTATTATAAGACAAAACACAAACTACTGTGACTAAGAGCGACTAATTCTTGGTCTATGTGGTCAGTGGCGTCAGTTTGGTTTTAGAAGTGGTGGGGACAATAACCATAAGCTTGAGTGTGGTTTGAAAAGTGCTGGGGACCCTTATGTAAGCTATTCATCCATTCAACGCTGCATTACAATATGCTCTACATTCGGCGCGATTGTCAACGGGGGGGGGGGGGGGGGGGGGGGGGGGGGGGGGGGGG